>JAVXUP010001754.1:0-196155 GCA_033070095.1 Escallonia herrerae | reverse complement strand
AGTTACATAGCCTTGAATGAATATGAACCGAGTTATTTTGCAAATACCATGGACTTTATAAGAGTATATGCTTAGGATGTGGTGCAAGAACGGATGCCCATGATAGGGGTCGGGGTGGGAATTAATTGTCTCTACCACGTGATACGGTATCTGATAAGACACCCGAATGAGAGTAGTGGACCTTATAAGTATGATGCTGGACGGCATGGGTGTGCTTTGAATCATTTATTCGACGTAAACCTACTATTGCAAATCTGTCATTATGGGCAGGGGTTTTGGTTGGGCTTTATGAATTGGAAGACATGAGATTGAATTTTTGGTTAGATTGAGGGGATTAGGGACAAGCATATTGGGGTAGGCCAACCGTATATTTGACCATTGCGCCACCCTTTGGGCACTAGTATGTGTCTTTTTCTGGTTATGCTTTGTTTTTCAAGTCGTTTTTTGTTTTCGTTGTATGTGACAACGTCACTCAGTGGCTATTTTCAGTTTTCACTCTCTTTACTGTGGACGAATAATGACTCTGGAAATTTGACACCATTTTCCTGATTCAAGCTTCCACTCTTTACAGGTTGTGGGCGTGGATTGTAAATATCGATGTAAATCTTGAAAACTTTTTGAAGCTGGCCTAATTTTATTATGGGTCACACTGAAGGGGTACAAAGGAGGTCTTCAACCGATCGAGAAGCATGGCAACAATAGCAAGCTGATTGGGTGCGAAAGGCTCAAGTAGATATGACTATATGGTATAGCAGCTGGTGTTGCCCTGAATCTTGTTCCGGCTTTTGCAGACTTGCTTTGGTGTACATATTGCACCAGTTTTGCTATTTTGTAACTTATTCAATATGTTTTGTGGAATTATGGTAATTGCCCCGTTAAGCTGTGCATTTGGTGCCCAAGCCCCCCGTCTTCTTACAAGACGCAATCCTCTACTTCATGGGGTAGAGATTTGGACATGCCCCAGTGATATTTTTTGTAAGCAAACTGTCGTACGATACTAGCATGCGATGTGTATATATCATATTATTAGCTTTGGTTAATCTTGCTGGCAAAGATTTCGCATTACATTTTTACCATTCTTTATATATGTACTCAGGTATATCTCCCTTCCTAAAAGCAGGTCAAATGAAAGACGTGGTTTTGTTAGGCGGGTTTTGTGCTGTGTCTAAATTTCGGTTAGGATTATCGACTTGAGACTGCAAAAGTGCATTACAGCTTGAATTTTAGCAGTGCATGTTACTTGTTTTTTCCTTATGACTCTAAATGGGTTCTCAGTTGTGGGAATTCCTTATGACTCTAAATGGGTTCTCAGGTTACTTGTTTTTCCTTATGACTCTAAATGGGCTCTCAGTTGTAGGAATTCCCTACGACTCTAAATGGGTTCTCAATTGCGGTTCCCACGTGAGGCCTGTTACCCTACCAGCTTGTCTTTCTACCACCTTGTAGAGTGTGACCATGGGGCTGAGAAGTGATATGTCAATGTTGACATAAGTGAGTTTGGTGCAGAGACATGTGAAAATGTTTTGTCCTGCAGCTTGTATAGTAGGAGCACTGGGCTGAGAAGTGATGTGTCAATGTCAATAAGTGAGTTGATTGCATTAAACTTCCTATTCCATAAAGTTGCTTGCAACGCTTTTGCAAACCGTGTGGGGCATGAAAGGCAAGCACCGGCGCAATCAACGGAAAAATCCGATTGAGCCGTTGATATGTCTTTGTTGCTAGCCTCTTCGCGGCCTGACTACCCTCGTTCGTACAAGTCATTGTATGCAATAATGCAGGAGACTGGATGCTATGAATCATGTCAGCTCAAGTTAATGTTCACCCGTATGTTATAAATGTTTGCAGATCCCCTCCTCCAAACTGTGTATTATTGAACGAGATCCTTTGGGGTCAAACAACACTCACCTAGATTTGGCCACATTACACAAGAAGTTGTACGTTGTGTTTGTGAATTTTCTTTTCCATCACATAATATTGCGTCTCCTCTTCTCTCCATTTTGAGTCCTACTTAATTTTATGCCGCACTTTTGGGTTGTCCCGGTTAAGAACCACGACCTTCTGGAATAACTGAATGGGAAGATTTAATCTCATTTTGTTAGTCTAATTGAAACACAATTGCACGAACATAAATGACGGATAAGTAGTGTATGGTTGGGAAATAGTGGTTCCAAATGGAAAGCACGTCTTCTTACAAGTTCGTGCTTCGAATCAACTTCAACAAGGGCTGAATAATATCACTCGCCAAAGAATGGCACTTTTGTAAGAAAATAACGTTGTTGTCATAATTAATACTCCTACTGAGGTTGTGATCTCTGACCACGCTGTCAATAGAAGTCATTCGATCTCGATGATTATTTTCTAATAGAGATCGTTGATGGTTGCAAGCGTTTTCTACTAAGCAAATCTGGTTTCCATGGCGAATAATTTAATTCGCCATTCTTAAACACATTCGCAAGACAAATCGTGTATCCTGTAAATAGGGCGTATTCTTTTGCGTCGGCCTACTAGTACCGTATTGCTAGCACAATTTGAGGAGGCATGTACAGAACTTCCAACGACCGGTCACAAGTGTATTTATATGGTTGGTCATGTCTTAAATGGACATGCACTGCACAGTGTTTATATATCGGCGCATTGTGGTGGCAAAGGTTGTATGACGTAAAAATATTCGCTGTCTACGGAGATAAGAGGAGAACATGTTGTCTGTACTCGTGTAGATGGAATAATGCGTATACACGCTTGGTAATTGGTCATGTTGTAGTAATCACGTGCGTTGAGTTGAGGCATTGTGTTATACATAACATTCATCATAACATAAAATTTGTCTACCCCATCTCAGATTTTAAAAGTAAATTTCATATAAGCATCTTAAGATCACTCCATACTACATGCAACGATAATGGCAGGAAACACTCTCCGCATAAACTGTAACCACCTTCATTCATCTTCATCAGACATTGGAGCATCAGAAATAGATCCAGTTTCATAGCTCATGTTCCAGTATGCTTGTGCTTCATTGTTGGACCCATCTGCATAGCTTTCACGCGCCATACGACGCAAGTTTTGCCTACTTTGACGAACTCTCATTCTATTATTTTCTTCACGTATGCGATGTAGAGCCCGTTCAAGCTCCATATCTGTATTGCGAGGCATGTTCATTGCCCTCTGCCGAACAACGGGTATATCCATGCGTCGTGAATCAGCTATGAGTACCTCACGTTCATTCAACCGGTAAGACCATTCTGCACGTAATGTTCTAACATAACGTCTTGAATATCGCAAACTTGGACGCAATGAGTATTGAAATTCATCTTCGCCCGCCCAGTGCCGACCCAACGCTTCAAATATGTCTCGTGGAGTGTAGGACATCTCCAAGATTAAAAGAAAGCACACAGCATCCGCTCTCTGCCCTTTGCCCTTCATCCACTATAGATACTTATATAGGAGTGGATAACGGCACACTTCAATAATGCAGAGCATGCTCGTACTGACAACCGTGTGACAAGTCGCTGTAAATTTCTTTATAGCTCATTGATAAGTAGCATTTGCAGCTGTATTAGTTGGTGATAATATAAAAGCTCATTGCAAGTTTCAGCAATCCTTGTTGAGCTACTTGCGTATTGAGCCAGTAGCAAAAACAGCGGTGTAGTTGATTTTGTTGGATTGATATCAATTTCTAATTCGTAAGTACCCGTTTAGTATTTTTCTGTGGAAATTTGCCAGGGGTGTGATATTACATCAAAGTTGCAGATTCAATTGGGCGAGTCAAACAAGAAAACATATGTTTGCTGGACAACTCTACCCCTATCTTTATACTTGTGTATCTAAAGCCATAACGAACCATATGCCCATTCTTTCACTACACGCGAAAGTCGCGAAATAGCCGGTACTACCGTTCTGAAATGGGAATAGACTATACCGTTCAACAGGTTATCGGTGACGAACTAGTAATATTGTCAGTATAGATCATTCACATGTCTACTTTCGGGCTCACGAATTCAGACACCATCCTTATTGTGCGCGACGTTTCAATATGTGGCCTCCTACGTATGTAATTACTTCTGCGCACAAATTCTCGAATTATACACCTCTCTCCGAAATGCCTTTGTCCATTGTAGTCATTATACAACTGAGAAGAATGATGTGCTTTTCACTTTGGACAAAGGCACGTGGTTGATGTATCATTTCATTGGAAACGGCTTGGACTACCTATTAGAGTTCCCGTGATGAGTGACTTTATTAAAAAAACACCTAACGTGTTGTCACTTTGATTGGCCTACTCTTGTCCGGATATCAAACCTGAACTATACTACATGTGTGTACGCTAAAGCTGTATATATGCTTGTCATGCTCATGCCTTGTGAACACGCATAAGTTGTATGGCAGGTCTTCCTGGTAGTTCTAATTATCGGCGACGTGAGAATGTGTGGTTGTTGTGTGAAAGAAACGACGACTACAGAGAAGTGAGGTACACGGATCCTAGAGAGTATTACGCTGGTTTACGAAGAGAATGGGCACATCGAGTAAATGAATCAGAAGCACTACACCAAGATCTCATCGCGCTAGGAGCACCTGTGCCGCACCGTCGTTCACTTAGTATGCCGCGTCCTAATGTTGCCAAGTGTAAGAAAGCCGTGCGGCAAATTCGTATGGAGAATAACCGGATGTTGTTACGTAGAAAACGATTTTACATGCTTCAGCTTGCCGAAGAAATGGCAGAGGCTAGTGGCCGACCCTTCACTTCTAGCGAGAGAAACACTATTTTAACCAACGATCAGTACTTATCTGATGAATATATGTCAAACGAAGAGTGATATATATATATATATATATATATATATATATCTGGAAAATGAATGTTGAGCGTGAACATGTCATTGTTCACGCTGACCTCGCCCCTGCCCTGCACAGCGTCTCTTGTTGTCAAGCATTTGCTCATGGAATACTCCGGTGTCTACACATGGTGTCCTGTTTTCAAGCATCGGCTCACATATGTAAATCTCTTGTGGCTACACATGAGATCATCGTCGTTACGAGTGTGTTTTATAGAACCCACGTACCTTGCTTCTAGCTCTGTACTGTGGTCCCCATTTAACCGTTTCGGATCACTTACATTAAGATTCTTGCTAATCTTCCTGGGTGTTGATGCTTAGGTAACCACGCTTGGAGTTTTGAAGAACCCATCAACATTAGAGGTAACGTCTCGTTTGACAGTAAACATTCTTATGTTTGTAAGGCGGTCGTTGGAACAACGTTATTGGCATGGCATCGTATTCAGTAATACTTGTTGTTTTATTATTATAGGGTTTAAAAATAGTGGCCTGTTCGTCTGAACTTGATGTTCTCTTTCGCGGTTTCACTCTTACAATTAGTTGGATCAAGCAAGGCTCAGTTGATAAATACCGTAACATTAGATGCTACCAGATAATGAGTTGTATGAAATGTACACGAAACAGAGCATTTGTTTCAGCATATTTACAAATAATTGAACACGCAGAAAAACGTATAAAGTCTATAGACCCTTAATGTTGCTTTCATCCAGGATGTAAGTCCGAACATGAATGGCTGACACCACCCAATCGTCCTTTTAGATTGCACTAAGATATTGCTTTGCTTCTAGCTTATACAATCAACCTCACGCCTGTGCACACAATACAAGTCCTGGTGCACAATATTTCAAGTCCTAAAGTACCGAATCTTGTCATTTTGTGCAATAAAGCCTGACTACGTACTATGCCTATGCATTGTTTGTATTTCTATCCATATACAACTTTGTCTCTAGCTTTTGGTTGGGCAGACTTGTTTCAATGGGTTTTGTGGTGGTGTGCAATAATGCAAGTTCACATCATCTGCTAAGGTTCTTCTCAGGTTGTGTGACTCTTCACCATTGTGTCATTCAACAGCATCTTTTGGGGTCAAGAAAAAATTCACCTATGACTCGCCTACAATATATCATGAGCGATATTGGGTTCTGTTTTTCGACTCTTTTCGTTACATAACATTGCGTTACCTATTGATGCTTCAATATTCAATCTTGTTTATTTTCATACGACCAACGTTATTTCGTAATAAAACTAATCATTTGTGGGTCTATCTCATTTTATATGTCTAATTTAAACAGTGTGAGCGATAACATTACAGGTTTAAAAAGGTGTGTGACCACAGCTTAAATAACATTACTCCATTGCCTACTTCAATTGCATTCAGGAAGAAATCGTAGTTCTTAGCCAACTCTTCTATTTATGAGGGTCGTGTATGACCACGCCCTCAATACAAGGCAAAGCCAAACTCGAATAATGTCAACGCTGTCGATAGCCATGTGTTCAAATACGTGCACGTTCATGGTTGCAACCGTTATCTACTTACCAAATGGGGAACTAGTTTTGCACAGGAAATTCAGGTGGTGGTTTTGAAAAGCGTTTGCAAGACATCTCGTGTTTCCTGAAGGGGAAATAGTCTATTCACATATATTAGTACTAGGTTGGCTTAATTGGCCTGAATAGTGTAAGTTGGTACACTCCCACTATTGCCAGAAACCCAGACAATGGATGTTACAGTTTTTTTCGGTTTGTGTTACTATTCATTCACATGTCATGTGCCCAAAAAAAATCACACAGACAATGGAAGTGCTCGTCTAGTTTACGTGCGAATATTGGGGTCCCAAAGCGGAAGTGTAGGCGCAAACGGATCGTAGTGGCACCAGTCGGTTTGTGCAAAAACACCAGTCGGTTTCTGCAAAACCACCAGTCGGTTTATGTAAAAACACCAGTCGTTTCTGCAAAAACACCAGTCGGTTTCTGCAAATGTGCTCGTGGGATTGTGCGGATGCGCAAGTCAATTTAGGCAAAACTTAGCATAAGGGGACCGGGCCCCGCAAGAAAAACGAGATCGGCGGGACCACTACATATGTGGGGGGCCCTTGCGGGCCCCACGCAAACACATTGCCCTTGCACCTGTCAGTATCCCCCGCTACGATGCGAACTCGGTTTTATGAAATTACGTAACCTCTCCGCTAGGGCGCATCTTATCGCCCCATTTCATCGTGGTTGTTTCGGCCATGAGGAGTCCGGTGCGGGGTGGTTGATGTGTTTAGCGTGAATTTTCTAAGGAAGCGGAAGTGTAAACGCAAACGGATCGTAGTGGGGGTGGCACCATTCGGTTTCTGCAAAAACACCAGTCGGTTTCTGCAAAAAAACCTGTCGGTTTCTGCAAATGTGCTAGTCGAATTGTGCGGATGCGCAAGTCAATTTATTCAAAACTTACGGGGCGGAGCCCAGCTCCATTTCTTCTGGGTGGGAGCACTACATACGTGGGATGACCGTGCGGAAATCACGGGCTAAGAGGAACATTGCCAAGGGTACTGGGATTATTGATGGTTGTCAACATCCTATGTTTTGATGTGCATTCTTGCCAAGGGGGTTGGAAGCATTTACTGTGCTCCCCATTTTCCAACTGGCGCCCACTCTCACCTAAGTACCTTTATGGGAAGTGCTCATCTAGTTTACGTGCGAATAATGGGGTCCCATGAACAACAAGGAAGCGGAAGCGTAGGCGCAAACGGATCGTAGTGACACCAGTCGGTTTCTGCAAAAACACCAGTCGGATTGTGCGGATACGCAAGTCGCTTTATGCAAAACATACGGTGCGGAGCCCCGCAAGAAAAACGATCTCGGTGGGACCACTACATAAGGGGGATGCCCTTGCGGGCCCCACGCAAACACATTGCCCTTGCACCTCTCGTGTTCTCTGAGGGCTGTCAGTATCCCCCGCTACGATGCGAACTCGGTTTATCACGTTTCGTCACCTATCCGCTAGGGCGCATCTTATCGCCCCATTTCATCGTGGTTGTTTCGGCCATGAGGAGTCCGATGTGGGGTGGTTGATGTGTTTAGCGTGAATTTTCTAAGGAAGCGGAAGTGTAGACGCAAACGGATCGTAGTGGCACCAGTCGGTTTCTGCAAAAACATCAGTCGGTTTCTGCAAAAACACCAGTCGGTTTCTGCAAAAGCGCTATCTAAAATCTCGGAAGACAAGATCTTAGACGAGATGGTTCAACATGAGAAATTATATTGTACATTTGTAGTCCATATCTCACCACTGAGGCACACCACCATGCCCTGTCAAAATAATTGTAACATGTAACAAAAATACTTAACTAGAGATGACCGGCTTCATGTTGGCAGCAACGGCGCAGTGGAAAGAGAGCGAAAAGAGGGAGACATGAAAATGATGTCGCGGGAGAATGTACCAAGTTATTTTGAAGTATTGAGGAAATGTCTGTCTCTATAAGCTAGTTTTACAGAGCGGAACCACGCAAAGGCAAGCAATACGTCACTTAAAACCTATTCAAACTATTTGTTGCAAAAACATTTAGTGACGGACGTAACCCCGTGGCTAAATTCTGGTTGCTACTTTTATTTTCAAAATTAGCGACCAATAAAATCTTGTACTAGCGGGGTGTGTGTCAAACAACCAAGTTTCAGCAAACACACATCAAATGTCTGCGCGTAGGTGCTTGTCGATACGTCCCGATGCATGTAGATTTTCCTATAAATAAAAGCCTCTTTGTAGATGCTCCACTACCTTTTCCGATGGAAAAAAAAAGTGGGAGAACCACTTTGGAGCGACAGACGTTATACATCTGTAAATAGAAATAACCATAAGGAGTCCTAAATACCTTGCGATGTTACAAGGAAGTTTTTTTCGGTACGGTTGATCAATTAGCGACCACCATACGAAAGAAGTATTTTAAAAAAACATTGTGAGCACCACATAGATTTGGAGAAGCGTACCCATGGCCCCTACTCTAATTTACCGCATATACTAGTCATGATCCAATCAAAATATGAAATGGTGAAGGATCCAAAGAAATAACCTGCTCTCACTGTGTGAGAACAAAGCGGTCCTTCAAGACACGCAAATATTGCATAAGTGGGTACTCATGTTGAGAGGTCAAATCGTTAGTGATTGCCCACGGTTTTAGGTGACACATGGGCAAGGCTAAGGTCATTTTAAGTACCTTTATGGGAAGTGCTCGTCTAGTTTACGTGCGAATAACGGGGTCCCATGAACAAGAAGGAAGCGGAAGTGTAGACGCAAACGGATCGTGGTGGCACTAGTCGGTTTCTGCGAAAACACCAGTCGCTTTCTGCAAATGTGCTCGTCAGATTGTGCGGATGCGCAAGTCAATTTATGCAGAACTTACGGGGCGGAGCCCAGCTCCATTTCTTCTCGGCGGGACCACTATATAAGTGGGATGCCCTTGCGGGAACCACGGGCTTAGAGGAACATTGCCAAGGGGGTTGGGATTATTGATGGTTGTCAACATCCTACGTGTTGATGAGCATTCATGCCAAGGGGGTTGGAAACATTTACTGTGCTCCCCATTTTCCAACTGGCGCCCACTCTCACATGTTTCCTGAAATGTGATCAATCTACCTTACTATTTGTCTATGTAACCATGCTTGGAGTTTTTTAGAACCCGTTAAAAAATATTATTAGCGGCTTGCCAGTAAACGCCCCTATGCGTGTAAGACAGTAATTGCTAGATCTCAATGAAGGTTGCACGGCGTAATATTGGTGCCATCATTGTTGCGTTTACTAATACCGTAGGTCGTCTGCGCGATGCATACGACATTTGCGAATGGCAGGTAATCAACGTTGTACACGGTTTAGGAGACACGATTTGAGACAGTTCCATCTAATTATGCAATATCCCTTTGTAATTTGCCTTCCCGGTAGCAAGACCATGGCCTGCATTAGCAATATTGTACATTTGCAGCAGTCCGTCTGGCTAGTATTTGACTTCGAGCCCGTTTCAGGCCTGCACGTGTCAGCTTTTGTTCCTCCAATTGACAGTACAATTCTGCAGAAGCTGAGATGCACCGTAAAGTATCGTGGGAAACCGTTGCACCGTTGCTACATGAGCGCCCCCATTTTCTACAATGACTTGAGCGTTGTAAGAGAATATCAACGTCCATCATCAGGAGAATAAACTTCTTGGCTCGATAAAGGGCGACCATGCCACTGAGTGAACATGCAAAACCCCGAAATCCTAAGCAAGCCTCTAAATCCAATGAAGTCACTGCCGCTGATAAATAGGTTCAACTAGTGTCTGAGAACCTTCAATGGCCAATTATTCGCCGCAGTTAATTGCAGTGACTCCGTTTCAATACAAGACTAGATGTTGCATTTCAGTTTCGATAGCAGCTTGATAGAGTTAGTATTGCTTCTTCATATAGCATGCTCTAACAATTTAAATCTGGCCTAAGTTACAAATCTCATCTTGCAACCCAACCAAACGGCAGAAGACACATAAAGGTACCGAATAGTATTACAAGCTGAAGCCATTCCCCCTCCACTGCCTCCCTTCGGTTTCAAGAGCAACAATTCTAATGGCACGAGCTGTTCACACATTACACAATTCTAATGGCACGAGCTCAACAAAATTGAAATCGCTGGAATATTTCCTGTGCAACATGGCTACCTGAAAAATCGGATACAAAAACTTACACATAAACTAGAGAGATGGTTCAAGGTATAATGAAAAGGGAATATATGACTGGCCAAAACAAATGGTGCATGTTCAACCAACTGGGGGAATACATGGGGGTGGATTACCGTAAGAAGTAAGAAATAAAGCCACCAGGATCAACCTTATGAGTGCTCCAATCTGACATGGAACAGGAACTCAACATTTAATTGAAATGAAAAGGAGAAGAAAACATATGTAAATAAGCCGAGTGACGTGTCAGCAGTCAAAGCGAGGTGGTCAAATCAATTTATGCAGCGGTACGACACGAAAACCGAATGCTTCAGAGAAAGGAATTCTCACGCTATGCATCAATCGACTAAAAGAAAGCACGAAATAAATTCATGATGAACATTTTACTCAAACGCTAATAATCGGGTAAATGCTTCCATCAAATTTCAAAAGTGAATCCTTACACGAATGATCAGTCGAACGCTGATTCAGATTTCAAAAGTAAACCCTTACCTTTAATTGCTATCCAAAGTTTTGAAATTGTGACTAAAGTTTTAAATTATTACACAAATCATACCATCTTCTTTACAATTAGTGCATATCTCATAGGACTAACATAGGTTGGATCAAATTAACAAATCCATTCAAACATAATAACAAAGAAAGCTTCCAGTAGGCTTCTTCCCAGAGCTCCACAAAACGAACATGCACAAAAGTTGATTTTCTGGTCCATTTGTATTCAGCCATGTATCTGCATCAATATCAACCTAAAAACAAAGTTGAACACATGTAAGGGATAAAATTCAACTTGTTTAATCTGCCTTCCAGCATGTAAAGCAAAACTGCTGCCACGCAATCGACTTGCACTGAGCTGATTCATACCGCAAAAATTACAGTGTTCCAGCACAAAGATATAAGGATAATACACCATAAAAGAAACCTGTATTCTGCTAGGATGTTAATAGGAGACTAATAAGCAAAAGATTGCTTTTGGCATAATCAGTTTGGTCAAATCAGTTGCTTTTGCCATTTTAACACCTCAATCTAAACGCTATAGCACAAGGGCAGCAAAAAGAACATAGATGTAATTTTCTCATACTAAATACTAAGCTAACAAGACTCATAATATGACTGCAAACTTTTCACTTTCACTCTTATGTAACTCCCTAAATGGAAAACTACCATATATAATGCGGCAAGGTAGCCTCCCAACAGTTTTTCCGGAGAGCGGGACATTTAGTGCATATACCATCTTAATACGGATCCATCTCTCTGTATAGTAACGCTACTAAGATCGTCTTCCTTGCAATTTATTTCCACCATGTGTCAATTTCCATTTTAATGTCCTCGCATATACATAACTATCAATTCTCATGGACTGACAACCAATCCACTAATTAAAAGAAAGCTCTATGGGCAAAATCTCAACCAAACCGGCGTTCGATCGGACTGACAACCACACCATCATGAGTACAACTCACGCTCTTCGAGCGGAACAACAAACCAAAATTGTACGAAAAGCCATATGGACCTTATTTCCAACTCACCACGTAGATATCTAGACAGGGAGGAAGAGGAGGGAGCAATAACAGAGTTGTATGGCAAAGATTCTCCCCCAGCAATTAGAAGCTATACTTTGCCTCTGCTCAGCATTTCCAAAATGTCCAAAACAATTTTCACCTGACAACAAATTACATACTTCAGGGCTGTGCAACTAACGTATGGAGGAATTTCATTGGGGGGAAAAGGAGAAAACCTTAAGCATTGTCGTGGCTAATCAAAACGGATAGCCAAACCGATCCACCATCTCCATTTTCAAAACCGTTATATCCGTTGCGCCACACAAAATGATGCAGAAGAATGACACAAGGTTTTGCAAATGCAAACTAGCATATTATATCACCAACATTACGACAATGAGTCGGAAAAGACAATGTACATCATGTACACCCCATTATCAACTAACCTGCCTTTAGGGTTTGCTGATCTGCTCGGTTTGGGCGAGAAGTCGCGACCTCTCAGTGTTACGCTCATGGAGTAATAAGCCGACGACTGTCTCCCTACGAAGCATCTCCACCGCACCCTGACACACAATCAGAATAAAGGATTAAAAAGTGTGCCGAGCGTTAGGCTAAAATTGACTATAGAATTGTACTTGCCGGGTATATACCCGCTGGAATTATACTCACCGGATCCATATCGTACTCCATTTTACCATACCAATGCTCCAAATATTTTATCAAGTACATACCGCAATGGCACCTACAGAAAAACGGATTAAAGTTCTACCAAACGTTATTAGTAGCGACATAGGCACACGGTGTCAACTAAACTGGGGAATGCTATCAAAATGCTTATGCCAAAAAACAGGCATGTACATGACAGTTCTACTCCATTGCAGACTGTATGACGTACGGATGCAATTTTGGATGACGTGCTGTATCCGAGACAAACTTGGTAAAGTTCGTAAATCGTACCGTATAATAACGTAAACTAGATGCTGGCATGGAAGTGACATCAGCCTTACAGGAAGTAGGTTGGAAGGATGTGTGTGGCAAAAAAAGAAAGGGGGATTGGCTTAAGAAACATCCACGAATGGAAGTCCAGCTTCCGTGGATACTAACATTTTTGACCTCCCCGAAATATATTATCTACACCACACTGTAAAAGAACGTTGGACCTCATTTTCACTCAGGCAGACGAGGGGTCGAAATACAACTGCTCAATTAGGAAGACAAAGGCCACGACCTTCTGGAAAAAAAAGGTTATGGTTTCAGCCAGGAAGTTGGCATTCTAATGGTCCTAGTGGTTACTCAATATGGAATAAGGCCGGTATATGATGCTGCCGGTGCCTTGACCCTGAAGGTGTCAAAGACTCTTTTATCTGGTACGTTGAATACAATTGCAAGGCTGACATTTTCACCCTGATTGCCATCGCTCGTAGGAACTTCTGATGCCTATACCGTTGACATCGTTAACACTGGAGATTAGTCATCAGAAAATCGTACTAGTGATGGCAATGAGGATGAAAACTTCAGCCTTGCCGCATCGCAGAGCTAATGTCGGGGTTTTTTTACCCTAACTGTTAATTCATCTTCAAGGTGCGGTTGTGGCACGGAGGAAAAAGATACGGTTTCCTGGGCACATCCCAAAAAAAATGCACGTTCATATTATGGCTACTGTCAAAAATGAAAAAAAGGACCAGACACCCCAACTGCACTTGGAGTATAGTAGATGATGATCACTGGGAATTACCTATAGCAGTGGTGCACATACGAGGCCCATGATACACGATAGGCTTTATTTGCATCAACGTAGTTGTAAACTGATATGGCTGTATGTTGTTTTTTGGGTTTATTTGCCGGCAATAAAGGACCTTCTACGAAAATTACAAAAACATATATGGGCCGGACTAAGTAAATAACTCTTACGCAGTGGTATCCCGTGGAATACTGGTAGGGACGAAAGCAAACGATGCCGATGTGAAAGAGGACCCTCTGCTTACATCTGCCACGATAAGGGATATTACCCTACCCTGCATGTTCGAGCATCGAAATAACAATTGTTAGCTATTGACGAGGGAACGGATCGGTGTGCAAATGGCACCAGCAGCAAACCAAGGAGGGTTACCAATAGGTTAAGGGCATGTCTCATTCCGGGAAGGAGAGTTGTACTTGATGGATCCAAGTACTCCATGCCACACGTGAGGAGATTGAAGGAAAAAGCCACCCAGTGATTACTTTTCCACAACATAGGCGTTATGAGCTGAAACATCCATATGAAGAACAGTTAAATCCATGTGAATATATCATGAGCGTGCACAGAAAATGAGCCTCCTAAGTCCTATTCACATATATTTAAACAGGAGAGGTTCTAAGAAATGTATTCAATTACCATCTGGCAGGAGTTGAGGTTCCTCTTAATCCGGTTCGACTGATAATATTTCTGAAATTTTTTCCGAATTTCGTCATCCGTCCGAGAGGTTGAGAGGTAAGATATAACGCTTTCCTACAAGTTGCAAAGGGCATCGTGTTAATACAAAACGTTGACTGCTCACACAACAACTATTCAGGTCATAGTCCGGTCGTCATTAGGTATACTTCTATGAAACTGGTGAGAATGAAAGAGCGCCAAATGTAGAGATGCGTACCGCAAAGAAAGTGGGAAAGATGTATCGATCTAGCGGGCCATTGCTCTCGGCATTTATCACCCTGATAACCATGTCGAGAACCTGCATTGGTAGCCATAAAGTATAATCACGGGCAAATAAACCCACCTCGTCAAATTGTCATTTCATTTAAATAGTACTCACGGATGCGCCAACCCAGTTATTGCCTTCCATGGTCGATATATCAAACCGCGTTAAGTGGTAGCCGTACATACTTATCAGGACCTCCCTACAAAAGGCACAAATATATACGTGGGAAACCGATGAAAGGAAGCCTTTAAAATTGAATTCATGCTAAAAGGGGATGCGTTATTTACTATGTGCAAGATGAACAATGTGAATCTTCTGTGTGGAAACATTGTGATTTAGGACAACGGGATTAAAAGCACGGAGGATAGGTAGTCAATATCTTAAGAGGATAATAACTAAATTTAACATGAGAATTGGCTCGTACCCCGGATCATGGGAGCATGAAAAGGCATAGCCTAGCAAATCTGCCTGGACGGCTAAGCTACATGGCTCATGAGTGGTTGGTAGAAGTGGATTAGTACCCGTTGTTGCCGCGTGCACCACCGGGAGTTGAATGGCATTCAATGGATGAAGAATCAACCTGGCAGCAATCTGGACTCTGTAGTGCTTGAGTTTAGACTAACAACAGAAGTATTATGTTAGAGGAGCATGAAACTACTAATGAAATTACGTGCAATCGTGTATACTAAAACATTGCGAAAACTTAAATGCAAACAAGGTTTACACGATTACCGGGAAGATCGCTACACTGAACTTGCCCCACCAATGCTCCACGAACTTCAATGTGTACACTCCGCAATCATCACTGAAATAGTTCATAACAGATGTTCTTCAGTAATGTCGTTAAGAGGATGAAGTTAGGAACGGAGTTGAGAGGAGATAAGCATGTCAATAAGAGAAGATCGTACTCATTTGCCTGTTTTGGGCACGGATGACTCTGGAAAGCGTAAGGCTGAAAGTCAATGTCTCTACCAGTTGTATGCATCAACATACAAGACTGGACGCGGGCCTAACCAAAGCAAAGGTATGCAATATTATGTTGGCTCTACTTTACATCACCTAAATTCGACAGTTGTAAGAAATGCCATGGCTGAGTATATACCAGGTGCCTGCGGAAAACCTCAAGCTCAGCCAAAACACTGTGTCGACCAGAGTCGAGGTAGTCGATGCACCCCCTGTTGATGTTGATGCAGAGCATAAACCAATGATGCTCCCAGCAAATTGGCACGCAGAACTGAAAAGGGAAGAAAAATACAGCACATAAGGTGTGTAATGAACAATACACCTAAAATGGTTGATATAAAGGCAATGTTGTGTGAACTAAATATCTTGGTTTTTAACAGTTAGTGCCAACTAAGGATGATAGCATTTGAACCTTGCAAGTGCACAAAGCCAATATACAGATAGAATACTGAAATGGGAGAAGTCAATGGCCAAAGAGTATACCAACTGGACGTCCTCCAATTTAATCAGCCCTGTAGATTGATCAAAGAAGCGGGAGAAGAAGTCTCGGATCTCATCCTCAGACCGGAGGTCATCCATGAAGTTGATAACCGAGGACTGCAGTTTACGGAGGTATACTTGGCTCAGTTTCAAAACAATTAGACCAAAGATATGAGCAATACTCAAGTTGAAACAACGTAAATCACCGCAAAATCGGAGGCAAATGTGTAACATAGCACAGAGCCTGAACGGTCGGCATTGACGACCTCCGACCACGCATCAACAACCTGAAACATAAGGCAAACATAAGGTAGGGGCTACGAGCTGTCAACCTCGTTCGTATGCAGCCGATGTTTGAAGAATGATAACAACAATAAGCTTAAATGGGATATGCAATATTATTCTCATCGCATGGCATCATATATACATTGCTGGCTTGACAAGATGATTTTAACACAACGTACGTTAGAGCATATCTGAACCTGTCTCTAAGTAAAGCCAAATTCAGTTTAGAGACCACTCAAATCATGACATACCATGGTTATAGAATAGCTCGGTAACTATAAGTTCAAATGGTTTATCACACAGAGTGAGCATAACATTTGGTTTCTGATTTCCAAATTTCAGATTCGCGTTCTAAATATCTAAGTAAGCTGTTGGAAGAGGTAGGTAGAGATGTGGTACCTTGGATGATACCCACTGCTTCCCCTGTAGCGTGAGAATTCGGTCCTTAGTCAAGAAGCTTTGAGGCATCTTAACGACAACCGAACTGTCGATAAGAAATGAAAATAATAGGATAAGTAATAAGAACTTCTATAAATAAACTGACCCAACTACCCCAAAAGGCTTAAGCAGATTCATTACCTCGCAGGGACTTCGGACTGGAAGACGTTCTTCACAGCTTCCTTTTCGAGCCTTGAGAGCGTCACCCTTTGTTCACCGGCAACACGAAGAAAGGGGCTCCTAGTCGTGTTAGAGCACTTCACCCTTCTAATTGGAGCAGACCTCCTATTTGGACGGGGACGGATGATTGACAGCCCGGGCCCCGCTGGTTGTTGTGCAATAATGCGGCTGTTTGTCCTCCTCGTTTTGAAGGACAACTTTGATAAGGGTAGGAGCAGGTCGTCGGCCAGGGAACAATCATCCATGTTGTCGCCTATCGGAGCCGGTGGTGAACAACGAGGGCTGGCATGTTTGGAGTGAGCAGCTGCAGGAGACATTTCAGTTGCAGGAGGGGAGGAGAAGGATCATAGGCGCTTCGATTCGGGTTCGTATTGGGCACCGTCATTCGTAGAAATGGTCGGCCTTTTTCCACTCTTACTCCTTCCAGCAGTGGCACGACCTGAAGCAGTCCGAGCAGGCCGAATACGATGTTCGGATGGTGATGATAGTTGCTGATCTTGAGGTGTCGGGCCAACTTCGGGTGGAGTTGGCTCCGTAGACGATGCAGCGGCCTCCTTTGCAAGGAGGAACCTCTCAAGTTCTGGCAAGTGAGGCACAACCTCCGCAAGCTTGCGTACCCACTGCAAATGACTCAAACGTAGTTCGTAAGAAAACATAATGGTTTGAAGGTGAAAAAAAGAAACCCAACAGAAGCAAATAACTCCAGAATCCATTGAGTTGCTAAGCCACGTACCGGAATAGTTAAGGAGGTGCTAGCAGGGGCGGGGGAGACATCCGTGTCATTTTCTCCACGATTCTCCATTTCAATGCGGCTAATTATATGGCGTGGTGTCCAATGTGCCATATAGGGGCTTTCAACCTCTATGTTGTCGAGGACGCCGCATGGAGCTTTGTGGAAGTAAAAGAACTGCACGGGACATGTCATCATGGATCATGATCAATAATAAACATAGCTCGAGAAACGAATGTACATATAGTTATTCTTGCGTACCATCAACAACACAACGCAGCCGGCGATACCAGTTTTGGTCCTGCCTTGCTTGAAATTGGTCACACCTCGGACCAACTTATCAAGGACAAGTTGCGACCAATTGTATTGGGCGGACGTTGATGCGACAGATATGGCAGGAAACAAGTCGACGGATGGCCTGCCCCTTGTGGGACAAAGAAACGTACTCAGCAAAAAAAGCAAGAAAGCCCGGCAAAATTCCTCATTCACTTCGTGTACACTAGTGAGGTACGAGGCCAAGGCCGCTAAACTCATCAGAGAAAAATGATCTCGAATGGGGTGCAAGACGTCGTCGTCAAAGGATGTTGGAACTCGTTTGCCCTTGTATGGAATTCCTAATACAAGTCCAACATCAGTGGCATTTATCCTCACAGTTTCGGTCTTGCCTACGCGCATCTTGCGCATGTACGGGTCAAATCTGTCAACAAGGCCAAGTAAGAAACTCCTTGGCAATGTTGAGCAGTGCATGTTGAAGAACGACTTGAAACCCATTGCCTCAATTACGGAGGATTTGGCGGCATTTTCTTTTAGCCCCTCCATCAAAGCAGCAAGCATCCTAGGGCTACACCGGCTGTCGAAGCTTGCCTGCAATAAGTTAAAAATGCTATCAGTAAGGGCATGTGCAGTACATTTCCATATAAAAGCTTGTAAAACAACACCGAACATTGTACAATGCACGATAATGCAGGTTCCAAAGTGTGATTGCTGAATGTATAGAGAAATCATTGTGCGTATGCAGCTCTCTACTTGACCGTCTGTGGAGAGCTTGTACAGCTTAGCAGCTTTGTGAATGTTCTGGAGTTCATGAGGTACCTAGGACATTAACCCCCCGCGTTTTCCATGTAGTTTAATTCTAGACTACGTGCTAAGTTCAAGATTATGTGCTAATTTAAGCGTACTGATGATCTGGAGTTCATGAAATACATAGGAGACTAATCATGCATCAAGGTAAAATACAATCAGGCAAGTTGCGATGTCACTCACTGTCGCTACCGAGGACATCGCCGGCAAAGAGGCCGGCGATGGCGCGAGCCCTAGCTCATTCTACCTCTATACTCACAGAAAGACTACAACACCTCACCCCCTTTTTACCTATGAAATTGAGTTAATACATTCATTACGCTGCCCCGGAACACCACCATACATCCACCCACTGACACACCATCAAGCACATGCACACACCGGTCTCGGGTAAACACGGCAGCCACGGATGCCAGACCGCAACCATAGCCCTCTCCTTTTTTTATCAGACCTACATACAAACGCACACTAGGGCAGCCACAGTGGTAGCCCTCAGTTCACGCACAACTCAAACACCATTCCACAAACAAAATACACCATACCCACAGGCTGCACCAAGACTGAAGCAGCCCCTCCTTCGCAACATGGCTGCACCGCAGCCCACATTGTCACCAGTCGAACTATACACGTAGAAAATCTCACAAACACACGTTCCTCGTGCATTCATTGTACTGCTCTATTTCTGTTCGTGTACTTACGAATGGAGAATTGTCTGAATTTGCTATTAAAAGCCATTGAGCAGTCTGGCCCCATTTTGATTGAATGCCATCGTGCTCTTTGTCAACACCAATCTCGTGTTTTCTGAATTTCCACTATAGGCATAAGCTGGTGTCATTGCTATGAGTCATAGCAATGTGACGGTGAGGGGCCTGATTGGTGAATTCTATGGGGCTAGCAATTCCAAAAAGATACCTCAGTTAATGTAAAGTTTAAATTTCTGGCTTCTTTTCTAATTATAACAACAACAGTGGAGACTTTTGTGTTTATAAAGCATTGACGGGTCCATGTAGGCGTAGATCATGGTGGCCAACCGAGACAATTGGTTCTAACAAGAGAAAAGCTGACTTGCCTGTGAGTGATACATAATTTGTTGTCAATCCAGCTAATATAAAATCTTTTGTGAAGCAGGGGGGGTACTCTATTGGGGGGTACTCTATTGGTCAAATTGGATTCTTTGCTTGGTTGGTATCAAGGAGATATCTAGTACCCTATGGGAGTTTACAGAGTATTACGATGCGTGAAAAAATAACACTTTTTGCCGGTTTCCATAATTTTTAGTGTTTTTCAAACCCCTTCGAGGTTGGGATTTTCTTTTCTCAGGGGTACGGTCTGAATGTCCAACCCCCCCCACACGTTATGAGTTAGTTTATTGTAAATATCACAGGCTACGCTTATTTAAGAATAAAAAAAGAAAGCCCTACATATTATGAGCCAACCTTGGGATTACTGGTCTTAAGGGGCTTTACCACGAAACCATTCATGCATAACAGTAAATTGGCATGAAACGAACACTTGCCTTATTGGTCTTGCGTTTCTCTTTGCCTTTCTTCGGAGCGGCCTTGTACTCCTCCATGCCTTTTTTGGCTTGGAGGATGTACGGTAATTTCTCATCCTTGCTGAGGTCTTTCCACATTTGCGAGGCAAGCTGTGAAACCTAAAATGAAGACATATTTTAGATTGTCAATAGAGCGGTTACCAAATAATGGAGCTGGGAAATGCTAAAATAGTTTCAATTACCTCTCTCATCGTCATGCAATGGGTAGCGTGGGACTGCTGCAGTCCTTGCTTTAATTCGGTGCTGAAGACAATAATGCAAACCAAGGTCAAACACTCATCATAATTACATGTCTTGCATATACACTACCTTATAAACTTTATCAAGAACTTACACAAATCGCATGAACGCGTTGATAGGCCTTTTCCCTGTACTAGATGCCTCGCCTCGCTCCATGTTTGAGCTCATTGCTGAAACAAAAGGCAATTGTAAATACACATATTTACTTTTGACTCTAATATCGTACCTAGATGCAGAGGCAGAACAATTAACCTTACACAATGTGGACACCAACAAGGGCAAAAATTACACTTGCAACAGCTAAACTATAGACAATATGTAATTACTTCTTAGGTCAACCATGTGGCCATGCGTCAAAGTAGCAATAGAGGAATTACTCTGCCATTTTACACATCATGTCTCAACTTGGCAAATTAAGTTGCCAACAACGCACCATTTATGTGTAGTTGATACCTATGTTACATGGACCCTTCAATTTGGGGTGAAGAACGGTGTCCAGCGACCCTGACACGGGTACAGGAGCCGTACCAGACCCTTTGGATTGAGAACGGACACGGCTGATGTCTCTGGCGCTACTTAGAGGATGAGGAAGATTCTTGGGCAACATTTAATCCGGATGAAATGATGAAACATTATATGTACCAATTGTTTTTACTTCGTTTTTCGTTAAATTAATGAATGAAATCCTTAAATTGATTGATCTTTGTTATCCTGTACTCGTTTCATTTGTTTGCCAACTGCGTTGCAGAAGAAAGAAGAAGAAAAGTGGCCGGAGACGGAAGAGAAGGAGAGTGGCCGGAGACGGAAGAGAAGGAGAAGCAAAAGATGGAGGAGAAGGAGCAGCGGCAGCAGAAGGGGGAGAGGATTTCTCTGAAACTTAACTCGAGAGACGCATGGGGACTGAACCTTTTTTTCCTTCTTTTGTCGTCTCATCTGCCAGAGGCCTTGTCCTTGTGACAAGTTTTCTCTCTAGCTTGAGGCCTCGAACCACACGTCCCTGTAATGGCAGAAAACTTGTCTTGCACTCTTTTGCAAGTTGAAATGAGGCCTCAAACCCAGTGTTGTTAAAGGCGCAGGCGCACCTAAGGCGCAAAAGGTCACTGGAGCCTAGGCGCAAGGCGCAAGGCGCAGGCGCGCGCCTTTTCGAAGCGAGGCGCAATATTAAAATAAATAATAATAATAATAATAATACACAAGAACAATAAATTATGTTAAAAAATGACAATTAACAAACTTTCAAACACTAGAAAATGTTTCAAATTCCATCGCATCATAATCTAACAAGTTTCCAACATAAGATAAGTCTTAAATCCACTAAAAATAACAAATCACCAAACACTAAGTGAACATAACACCAACATCCTCATCATCGCTAAGGGCCAAGGCAACAACGTTTTCTTCAAATGGAATCATAGGCTCCAAGTCCGGTAGAGATTCCTCCTCGACTTCGTCTTCTTCGTCAACCAGGTGAGCTGAAGGAGTAGATCTACTTGATGTGGCAGCCGGAGTCCTATCTGATGACGACCTTACACTTCTTGCTGTTGACCTCGAATGGTAGTTCGGCTCTGTGCCAACTAAAGGGTCACCTTCAAACACGTCACCGTCTTCGTCTGCATCTTCATCCGGCCTCCCAAGCAACCATTCATTACTTTCATCGATATTATCCAATAGAATAGGATCAATTGTGTCACGTGAATTGTATCGTCGCTTTAACGCTCTATTGTATTTCACAAACACCAAATCATTCAAGCGACATTGTTCAAGTCTATTCCTTTTTTTGCTATGAAGCTGTAAAGTACAATACACAAATTGATTAATAGTCATTGAGTATGAAATAAATACGAATTTTATGATAAAACTTTATTATTAGATTATAACTTGGACTCACATGCTCAAAAACGCTCCAGTTACGTTCACAGCCAGACGCACTACAAGTGAGACTCAAAACCTTTATTGCAAACTTTTGCAAGTGAGGCGTTGATGATCCATACGAAGCCCACCATTCCGCTGTTCAATAAATGAAAATTGCAAAACTAATAAGTGAAGTAACTATTCATTAATTTATACGTTAGAATGAGCACTATAAAACAAAAACAAAAATTAGTACCTGGTGCTTTTCTATCTCTCATCCTCTTTGACATGGAATTCCCAAATAGACCCTCCGCTCTCTTATACTTACTCAATTCAGTGTCAATTGCATCTTGTACTGCCATATCAGGGTTCAACCTTTGAATGCAATCATACAAACCCGTCATAACTGTTTCATCACTCTCAATGTCTGGGGTAGAGTAATAGTACTCCGGGTTCAAGAAATGACCAGCTGCATGCAAAGGACGATGGAGTTGAACACTCCATCTACTATCAATGATCTCATAAACCTCCTTGTACTTCAACTCGTTCCTTTGAAAAGCATTTGCAATAGCATCTTTAGCTTTATCCATTGCCTTATAAATGTATCCCATTGGAGGTTTTTTCTCACCATCAACCAATCTAAGTACCGGAATAAGAGGGCATGCTACCTTTAAAGTATATACAACATTGTTCCAAAACGAAGGCATTAATACTATTTTTGCCACTCTTTTGCCTTGTAGTTCCTTTGACCATTTGCTATTGGCCCACTCTTCCGATGTAAACATTTTTTTCAAGTTATTTTGCTCTTCATGAATCCTTGTCAAAGTGATAGTGGCAGTTGCAAATCTCGTTTTGCCAGGCCTAAGCAACTCTCTTCTTGCAAATTTCCTTAACAAGTTTACAACACCCGAGCGATTATATATGTAACCATTCAAAGCAAGAGCCTTTTGAAATGTTGACTTCATCTTAGGTAACTTAAATATGTCCTCTAAAATCAAGTCAATGCAATGCGCAGCACATGGTGTCCAAAACAAGTGTGGAAAATCACGCTCCAATAACTTGCCTATCATATAAAATTGCAAAAAATAAATTAAGAAATTAAATGTCAAACAGACTATCTAGTAGCTAATAATATTGTACATTTATTAAAAATATACTAACCTGCCTTTACGTTGTTTGAGGCACTGTCAGTGACAACTTGAACCACATTCTTTGGCCCGACCTTCTCGATAGTCTTCTTAATCAAGTCATACATCAAGTCTCCGGTCTTCGAATGTTCGGAAGCATCAACAGACTCAAGAAACAAACTTCCTCTAGGACTATTCGCTAAAAAATTAATCAAAGTCCTTTCTTTCTTGTCCTTCCAACCATCACACATAATCGAACAACCGGTTTTCTCCCATTCTTCTTCATGATCCTTTATCAGTTTACGCGTATTATCCACCTCTTTCTATAGTAGGGTAACCCTAATCTCATGATAACTTGGTGGCTTCAAACCCGGACCATACTGCCCAATAGCTTCAACCATGGCTGAAAAGCTGTCAGAGTTCACGGCATTAAATGCAATCCCCACATCATAAAAAAATCTTGCTATTGCACTACAAGCCCGATTTCTCATCTCTTTTTTTGCTTTTTCACTTTCAAACACCGTGGATTGCTTCATCTTTCTCTTTGTCACTACCTCTTCTGGGTCCGGGGTGAAGTACACGTCCATTGGACCCTTAGCCTTAGGATTCTTACGAGAAGATTGACAGGAACTCCCGGTCGATGAAACTCCCTTTTTTCTCAATATCTCAACTACATCGTCATCCTCGTCCTCTTCTTCATCATTGAAAACATTATCAAAATCAGGGATGCACTTCGCTAATTCTTTCTTTTCTTTGACAGACTTTAGCAATTCTTTTATCTCATCTCTAACATGTTCTGGACACTCTCGGCACGTTGAAGCATTCCTATAACCTCCAGCAAGATGTTGCTTATGTCGATAAATACCGCCCTTTGTAATTTTATTACAAAAATTACAAGTGACTGCATTTCTGTCGCTTGGATTAGAGATACGTCCATATTTCCAAGCTGGGTCCTTTGTATCCGTACTAGGCGTCGTCGGCGTCGTCGACATGTATATTCCTACAATTGAATTATATTCCTAACACTAAATCAGCTTAAATGCACATATATCAATTAAGGGTCAAAAGTTACTTGAAGTAGAGAACAATAAAAAACATGATTCAAGTAAGAAGCAATTCAATTCAAATTAATTTCAATCCCAATTCAATTCATATTATGCAATCTGCCACTACTGAAGCTTGATGAACACAGCCAAGACTGATGGGGGGAGTGGGGGGACAGACTGGACAGTGTATGAAGAAAAAAGAAAAGGCAAGAAGATCACTGCTCACCCGAGAGAGAGCAGCAATGGCAAGGAGGACAGCAATGGCGGTGCCGCGGTGGCTGAACTCCGAAGCAGCGCTAGTGGCTGGAACAGCTGACGGCCGGCGAAGAGGGGAGATGGGACGGCGACGGCCGGCGAAGAGGGGAGATGCGACGGCGACGACCCGCGAATAGGGGAGATGCGACGGCGACGACCAGCGAAGAGGGGAGACGGCGACGACCGGAGATTCGGTGAAGAGGGGAGATGCGATTGGTGAGATGAGATTGAGACTGTGAGAGTGTGAGTGTGAGACTGAGAAATCGTGACAGCTGATTTGGGGGTTTCATATTGAAGACAAATCGACGGCCCATGTGAAGCCACGATGTCCAATCGAACGGCTACAAGATAGGCGCCTGGATTTGCGCCTCCACCACCGCTGCTCGCCTGGCGCCCAGGCGCCTAGGCGCACTAGGCGCGCGCCTTCTTGAACGCGCTGAGCCTAGGCTAGGCGAGGCGCCGAATGCGAGCCTGGGAGCGCCTAGCGCCTAGGCGCGCGCCTAGGCGCGCTTTTTATAACACTGCTCAAACCACACGTCCTTGTGATGGGATGCAAGCATGGCCTCTTAATTATTTCAGGCTTTTAACTATTGGGGCGGGGGAGCGGCGGTTTGGATCCAGGGCTAGGTGGTTCATTTTTTTGTTGGTAGTCGAAAACCGTGTATAATATCTACAAACTATGCTAGAAATCTAAAATATGTTACCTTTGACATGAATGACAGCTCAAATTTTAAATTCAAAAATTTTAATGACAGCTCAATTTTTGAATTCATAAATCTCTTCAAAATATTGGCTATGTAAAACTCGAGAAAAAATATAATTCAACATTCACATTGCATATAAAATTATATTTTATTTTTTACGTTGTGTTACATTTCACTTTTGCCCACTCTCACCACTATTACCCACTATCATCACTTCACATTTCACACCACTATCACCACTATTACCCTCACACTACCACAGGTCCACCACTATACGGCTACCCCCGCCACCATCGCCAGTCAGCACCACACATCCACCTTCACCACACTGGTGCCACCAACACCCGCTATAGTCACCAGAACTACCGCTATAGTATGTTACATTACCACCATTATTATCACTATCACCACACACTTAGACTACCATTGACGTTGTCGCCTCCGCACCATGTTCTCACCACCGTCATTGCTATCAACACTATCACTACTGTCACCAACGCTACCACCAGCGACTCTTTAATACCACCACCAGTGCTATTGCCACCACTACCATATCCATCGCTAGACTGTCCACCACGACCACCACTACATCACCATTGTCACCAATACTGCCACCAGGCACGTTCGAATAGTGCCAACTTCTATTACTATCACTAGATCGCGCCAACACTACCAATATTGATGTGACACCATCACCACAACCCCTAACGAAAACTGCTACCACCATCATCACTTCTCACCAACACTAGCGACGCTTCAATAACAAAATCACCACTACCACGTTGCCATCATTAGACGGCCCACAAGTGCCGCCATTCATATTGAAACACCTGCATTGTAAAAGCTATAAACCACCTCTACCTCCTTTTGGACCTTCAGTTTGTAACTCCATAAGGCGACTATAGAGCACCTTTTCCATCAATAGGTACTTCCAACCCGTCGACTACACGGCCTAGCAGACATTTAAGCATAACATATTTTACTTTTCAGACAAATTTTTGCATTACCACAATAATGGGTGCACAAAAGATTGGGCATTATAAGATGGCTGTATATGCATAAAGTATAAGAGTCAGTTGTTGAACAGCCTAGAATAACAAGAAAAAGTGGTCGTCACAGTAGAACCGTGTGCCACTAATATGCAAAACAACATCCTGTACAGCAGATTTCCAAAAGTAAAAGTACTATGCTATGCTACCCCCTTACTTTACATGGTCGAGGCTTTCCCTTAGTCAATGCACGAACTTGACTACCGGCAATTATTTCTAGCAAATTACTCTTGTAGGACTTTGGACAATGGAGCCTCTAGCCATTTGGGGTGAGAAATTGTTCATGAAAGTGCCTATTAATAGTGAAAAATTCACCAGTACACCAATTGGGGCATAAGTTGCAGTCCCCCAATTCACGTGCAAATAGTCAAACACATGCAAATGTTTTGGTAAATAATCGATTATGTACTTTTTCTCTGGACGTCATATGCACATGGAGAAAAAGGAATTCTTCCAAGGTTTGCATGCGTAAAATCCATAAAATACGTAAACTAGGGTTTGAACCTTAGTTGCACGGAGTGTGGGTGATTGCGGGTGAGCGGTTTCGGAGCAGGAGCATCACTACTATAGTTGGTTTTGGGGTGGGAGTGGGAGCGGGTGCGAGATTCAGGAGCGAGGTTCTGGAGTGGGAGCATTGAACCTGCAACTAAGGTCAAAGATTGAACCTGTAACTAAGATTGAACCTGTAACTAAGATTGAACCTGCAACTAAGGTTTAGACCTTTTTTCCCCTGTTCTTCCGGTCAAAGCCAATACCATGAAGGATGGATTATGTAATATCCTGCCCTTAGATAATATCCTTTTGGCAACGATTAGTATATGTGCTATTAGTAAACACAAGGAAGAATATTGGGCTTTAGTGTGAGCAATTGGTGTTATGGTTGTCATAACATGGGTAAAATTATAAAAATGATCTTCTATCTGTTAGGGTAATGTGCAATCAGTTCGTTATGTTTATATGTTTCACTGTACTCCTTTACCTACAGTTCCATGATCATTTTCATCCTTTTCGTTAATTTTGACCATTTAATGGAAAAATATGGAGGACAAAATCGTAAAACAATGTTGTCTTTGAAAAAAAAAATTAATAAACCCCGTTGGGTACCCACCCAACTCAGCGAGTCAATTCACTGTGTCACTCCACTGCTGGGTTTGAGTCCCATGCTGATCACCCCCCTCTTCCATACTCGCATTATTCTTGCCTGCACCGCTGACCTGCCTCGGCCTATGTTACATGGACTCTTCAGAGTGCATGAAGTACCCATGTCGAACACTCGACACTCGGACAGGATATCTTAGGATGTGCTACTATGAGCACTATCTTGTTGTGTTTCTTTTGATTTCTTTGGCTTTGAGACAAGACAAGTTCTCAACTAAAACCATATGCGTCACATAAAACATCATTTTACCTTAGAAATAGTTAATAAGTAATACTAGATATGAATATTTTACCGTGTCCCTGTGTCTTGTGTTTTAAAACTTAGAATCCGACACTTGGACACGTATCCGACCCGGACACTTGTGCCGAGTCCATGTAACATAGACCTCGGATTTAGATCTGGTCCAAAGCTACTGGCAAGGCCTTGCGTGCTTGAGATGGTGTATGGGTTGGCTTTGATATTGTTGGAGTTGAAAATGTAGTGCATACTGTGACAAACAATGTGGCTAACTATCAAAACCAAGACCTTGCCATTCGACCATGAACCAGACCCTTACCGGTCTAGGTCAACTGAAATATTGGAGTTGCATATGAATCGTAAAAACCTGTTCAAATGGGCTTGTGTTTTGTAAGAACCGTGACCCGGCCGGTATTTATAACTACCGTAACGGTTTTGTAAAATAGAATAAAACAACTTATTTAGGAACTAAAGTAACCCACTCCTTTTTTAAGCATATAGTACTTCTGTTTTTTAGCTTTGAAACTTAATAGTAATATAAATAGGCTCATTTCGTTCTGCTTCTTTGCAAAATACAAGATTTCATATTAGATACTCCAGTCTCCGCCACATTAGTTTCGTGCTGTATTATCTTATGGATTTAGTAGCCACAATTGCTCTACTTCTTTGACGAGTTTGTAATTCATCTACAGGTATATTCATTTTTTCATCTAGCCCAAGGTTTTGTTCTTCACCTTCATTTTCTTATCTTGCTAAAAATCATCTTCTCTTTCCTTCAGTTTTTTACATCTTGTTCATTTGTTCATCATTTTCAATATCATCAATTGTCTTCCTTTTCACTTAAGCATATATTGCAAAGTGAAACACATAAGAAGTCTAGGATGAAATGTTAGCTGAACTTTAAAATCTGCTTATGTAAGTTTTAGTTTCAATTTAAAATTAAAAAAACTAATGTCTTCTGCTACAAATACTTAATCTGAATCGGCCACTCAATCTCGTACTCCATCCTTGGATACGCCCGCTTACTGGTCTCCGTGAGCAGTTCACTGCCTTAATCTGATGCTTAATGATATTGGCTAGTTGGCTGAAGTCGATGAATGATGATGTTGTAACTCATGCTTAAAAAATCACTGAATATATACAATAATTGCTACGCATTACATTTGATGAGAAAGCATACCGTTGGAAGGGGAATACTTAGCCCTGATCCAACTCGATTTTGGAACCAACTTTAATGCGTCGGAGTATTCTTGCACCGAAAAATGCTTTACGAGCTACGGTAACGTATAAAGGAATTGACAATCTCAGCATATGCCAAGAAGGTAAAGGGAAGATATATGTTAATAATGTGCTAGACTTGATGATTTGACAGAATGTGCAGCTGTAGTCCAGTTGACGGAACCTTTAATTCGTGTTCTAAGATTGGTTGACAGTGATGTTTGTATGATGCTATCCAAGTTGCTAGGAATGAGATGTTGAAGATGTTCCATAGAAAAAGGAAGGATCCTTATTTGTAAATCCTTGACACTCACTGGGACGATCAATTGAGGAAGAATCTATATGCAGCAGGCTACCTACCAACCAATACAACATATATGCGATAGCAAAGAATAGAAAAGCTACTTCTGGGCTCCTTGATGTTAAAAGTATGTGCACGGCAACCCTATATTGCATAGAGCAGACAAGTGAGATGAAGAAGTTTAAAAATGCGAAGGGGGGTATTGGAGGAGTGTCTGCTAAGCTGATGGCTCGTTAATGCCTCCAAGTAAGTGTCATGCCTTCTTAAGAGCTACGCTAATTTCAGTACTTTAGAGTTTATATGCTTTGTTGCCTATTTTAAGATGAATAGTGGCATGTCATTCAAGTAGTGCTCCAAATCTTCAACAGTTAGGCATTCGAGAATTTAGTTTAAGTGTAGTTCTTCGGGCTGTGAAAGGAACTGAAGCATATTTGAGCATATCCACTCGAAGAAAGAAACAGATTGGAACATCGGAGGTTTAATGACCTTGTTTGTGTCCATTACAACCTTCACTTGCAGCAGAGGTAAAAAGTGAATTACTAACTTTAAAGTTATATGACAATTCCATGATGAACCTAATTTTGTTACATTTCAAGCAACATTTCAGATTTATGTTTAAGGGCCGAAACTGCGATCCTATTAACTTTGAAGATTGACAGAGGGCCAATCTTACTAAAAACAACGTACATCCAATATTTCAGTTGTTACAACTGAAGCAATATGCATGCCAAAGTACGGAAGCATGGGAATTTGCCAAAAAACACAGGGACACAAGAACAGAAACAACAGATAACAGTGGGGCTATACAGCGGCGCGAACAAACAAACGTAGAAGAAACATGCTGATCGCTCAAAAAATGTAAGAAGGGGTACCTTTGAAGTGGCGCGCACCAACGTCGAGCTTCGGAATGCCTCTACAGCGGCATGCATGAAACGATCCTTGATTTTGTCGACACGGTGTCCGCTACAGCAGCGGGGACGGAGGAAGGACCACCACTACGTGGTGGTTGGGGGCTGAGGGGTTGGGCGAAGGGGATGGAGGACCGGGCTGTGGGGGCGGTGCTGGGTGCGGGGAGGAGACGGCCGAGCTTGAAGGAGGGAGACGGCCATGCGTGGAGTCTCGGCTTGGGGGACAGTCGCGGTTGGGGGGAAATATGGGGGTCAGGGTGGGGTGGGGGTGACCGTAGAAGGGGGTGGGGTAACCTGTGTGGTTGGCGGGGGGGGGGGGATGGAGTGGGGTAGGGAGAATTGGAGGGAAGGGGACGAAGTGGTCTCTGATTGGGGAGTCTTCTGATTGGAGATGGAGAAAGGGTGGGCGGATGGAACGAAGTAGTGGGTTTACTGTGGGGAGGGGCATTTTGGGGAAGGGGAAAAGTTGATATTTTTAAAAACCCATTTTTCCACAACTCACCCCACCTTTCAGAAATTTAAGAACTTGGCACCCTCAATTCACAATTTTCACAAAAAAACCCATTAACCCCAAATATTTAATCCAAAATCCCATCTTTTCCCAATTTTCCCTTAGATTAATCACCTTTTTACAATCAAGATTGATCAAATAAAGTACAAGAGTATTCCCATTGATCAAGAAAACCTTTATCATACACCCTTTATTCAAACCTATTCTAGTCATTTTGCCACATTGCAACTGCTTAAGTTACTTCTGGTCCAGAATATTGCTCATAGCTTAAGCTAACTTAACTGCAGTAAAAAAATTGATTTAAAAGTTGATTATGATTTATTTTGAAATTAAACTTTGAGAATCAATCCTAATTTTGTTTCGTTGCATATATAAGAATAATCTGATGTAATGTGGAGCCATTCTATAATCACAGAGATGGATGTAAAATATTCATTCCTTGTCTCCTGATTGGGTTCTATATGTTGAACGTACAACAGGCAGGAAGATATGGAGGAGGGATGAAGCCAACCATGGCCTTCTGTAGAACTCCTTTTTTCTTGTTTTGGATAAGCTTTAAGATAAGATTAATGATGGATAATGGATAGCTCAATTATTTTATTTTATTTTATTTTTTTAGTTAGATGGTAAGAGATATCTTCGAGTGAGTAATTAGTTTTGAGATGATCAAACCTGATTTAATATTTTAATCTACATTAGATTAAATAAGGTATGTGGTTATTTGCAAAAAAGTAATTAATTAATTAATCTTTATCAAAAAGTTAAAAAGTGATCTAATCCAACCTTAGAAAGTAGGATTATGAAATAATTATTTTTTTCCTAATTAGTTTGACCTTGTAATTAACCATACTACATGCCAATATTCTTCAGAAAAGAACATCTCATACCTTTTAACTAATTTGAAAAAGTTATCGTACTATAAGCACTAATGTGAAATGTGAGTATTTTTAATTCAAAATAAAAAGTAGTGAAAAACTTTTATAGTTGGATTCGATAATTTATTTGTATAAATATAATTATTTGCAAATGAGAGTTATGTTAACATTACTTTACTAAATGGACATTAAAAATTTACTTATTAAGTGTCTTTTATTGTCATTTGTCATAGTGTAATTGATTTAAACTCTTCTTATCCAAACATGTTTTGTAGTTTTAAGTTAGTTTATAACTATTTTGCTAAACAACAAACTGGTTTTACTTAAAGTAGATTAAATCTGATTTTAAAAACTGATTAAGATTTAAGCTGAAATCAGCTATATTGAATTAATTCCAAACGGACTCTAATTGGGAAGAGAATGAAGTACTATTCTTTTGAATAAATACCTTTAGTCACTAAAGCATCGATATTAGATTTTGATACATTTTTTTTGCGACACATGAAAAAGTAAAACATAGTGGGATTGGATTGTACTTTCTCTTTTCTTTATTAACATGTGATAATTTTATAAATCGGCGCAGCTCTCAAGAAGAACTTTGCATTCTTTTTAGTGAAATATAAGTGCAGGAGCACAAGACAAGGCCAAAATACAAAGCAACAATAACATATATATTGTATATAACATAAAAGATAATAGCACATTAACTAACAGAAGTAAAACGGTGTTTTCACTTTTAGAGGCAAAATAACTTTGTCAGATGGTAGTATTAGAAAATTATTATCAGATGAAACTAAAAACATACATGGCAGTGAAAACACCTAAAAACGACAACTAATCCAATCCCAACTAGTCCTAAATCTAGCTGACTCTAAATATTTACAAACTGTCGATACCCTAACGGTCCGATTGGAACCAATTCTTTTAGGATTTGGATTTTAGATTTGGAATTGGATTTGGAATTCAATTCACTTTTTTTTTGTTTGGAACGAAAGGAAATTCAAATAACGAAATTCTAATTTTGTGTTTGGAGAACAGAGAAAATGGAAAGATAATAAATTTTTATACATTATATCATTCACTTACGATGAAAAATAAATTACGGTAAGTGGTTTCAAGTGTGCTAGTGTCACCATATGGTGGTGGTGGCAGCACTGTACGGGATTACAACATCGACGGTGGAAGCGGTGGGGTGGTCAAGTGATGGTAGTGGTGTTATTGAAGTATAACAAGGTGTAACTGGTGGTCATCAACTGACGCTAATAGTGATGCCGATAGTAATAGTGGTGGCGGTGGTGACAATAATGGCGGCGACGGTGGTGGCAATAGTGATGCCGATAGCAATAGTGGTGGCGGTGGTGACAATAATGGCAGCAACGGTGGTGGCAATAGTGATGTTGGTAGCGGTGATGGTGACGATGATGGTTGTGGTGGTGGCGGCAGTGGTGATGTTGCCAATAGTGGTGGTGGCGACGGTGGTGGCAATAGTGATGGTAGTGGTGATGATGGTGGTGGTGGCAGTAGTGATGGCGACGGTGGTGGTGGTGGCATTATTCGTGGCTATGGTGGGACAATGGCGGTGGTGGTAGTGGTGGCGGTGGTGGTGGTGGTGGCGGCAACAGTAGTAGTGTGGCAGTACTAGCAATGCAGGTGGTGGCTGTGGTTGTGGCAGAGTGTGACGGCGGTGGTAGTTGTGGCAATACTAGCAATGGTTGCGGTGGCAGTAGTAGTGGCTGTGGCAGCAATGGCGGCAGTAGTGGCAGCGACGGTGGTAGTTGTGGCAGTACTGGTGGTGTTGGCGATGGCGGTAGTAGTGGTGGTGGTGGTGGTGAAGGATGCAGGGCAGTGGTGGTGGTTATAGAGGTGGCTGTGGTCGTGGTGGCAGTAGTGTTAGCGGTGGTTGTGGCGGCGGCAACAGTGGCGGTGATGACGGTGGTGGTGGCGGTGATGACGGTGGTGGCGGCGTTGGTAGTAGTGGTGGTAGTAATGGTGGCAGTTGTGGTGCCGGTGGTGGTAGTAAAAGTGGTGGGGCGGTAGCGGCAATGAAGATGGTGGTGGTGAGTTCATTGCTGGAGAGATCTTGAAAAAAAGGTAAGATAGGTAAATAATTACTTTTAATTCAAGTAAATTGAAATCCCATGAAATCCGACCATTTTTCATCGGATTTCACACTATAGAAACAAATCCAGTCAAATCCCATGAAATCCAATTCTAATTTCTTTTTTTAATGTTCCTAACAACAAAATTTAAGGATTTGAAATGAAATCCCATCAATTCCAAACACACTTTAAGACCTACTGATATACTACTAAACATCCTAATACCCGCCCTCACTAAATCCACCTGCATACTCACGACGTTGCAAGTCCCAACGCAAAAGTAGCATCGTGGGATTGAACATAAAATAAATGGGTAGAATGCAAGTTGAAAAGAGTTGAACTCAAACTTTGTCAAATTAAAATTTTGAGTACCATATGAAGTTGTCTTGCTCTAAAAGTTTATGCTATTAAAGCATTACTTTAAATTATAGTATATCATGCTAACATAGAATAACTAGGAATAAAGAAACAGTCCAAACTCCAAACAAATAAAGTCAATATTCAGCACAGTGCATATAGTGACAAAACGTTACCACTACAACACTGCACACCTCACTTGTTTTCTCCTCTCCCTCCTCCGACATGCAGCAGGCGGCATTTTTTCAACAATTTATGCCTTATATATTTGGTGCCCACCTTGAGATTTATCCGTGGCTCTGCTACTATTGGTTGGAGGATTTCAAATGATTATTAGGTGACGTGACTTTACATTTACAATTGTCGAACTAGAAAGATGATATAAGTAGTTTGGAGTCAACATATTCTCTAAAGGGAAGGATTTTTGTGCCCTCAAGTGTAATAATATTTCTAGTTGGGGTATAACTTGGGTTGGTTGGGTTGAGTTTGTAATCAATTCAAGAAAACTCATATGCTTTTAAAACTCAACCCACATTAACCCAAGAAAAAAAAATTAAATTTATTGGGTCGGATTGGGTTGTTGGTTGGATATATCTGAATTTGAATGACGTGATCAAAACTAAGTAAGAATTCTTTTTGTTTTTTCAAAAAAGTGGTGGTGGATTGTAAAGAGTGAAGGTGGCTGGCGGTAGTTGTTGGTGGTGGCAGCAGTTGACGATGGTTGTTGGATGGCCAGCAGCGACGGTGACTGCCGGAGGTGGCGACCAATGATGGCTACTGGTTGGCTGCCGACGGTGGTTTGGGAGCTGGTGTCAGCGACCGGTAATGCAAGTGAAGCTCGACGGTGGAAGCAGCTGCAGACAGTGGATGTGGCGGGCAACATGGAGGCGGCTGCCGACAATTGTGGTGGCAGCCTGCGGTAAAGGAACTAGTGGAGGGTGGTGGCACTGATGGCTAGGTCACAGTGCAGGTTGTTAGTCATTGCCGGTTGTCGTCTGTGGTGAAGTGGTGGCAGACGGCAATGCGACATTACGCGGTGACTCTTGTTTATGAAAGTCATCAACAAAAAATGAGCTTTTAACAAATAGTATAAAAGCTCAACCCAATGTAACCCATTATAATATAGAACAAAGCCATTCTTACCCATTTTGTAACTTAAGTGAGTCAGGTTTGATCTTGAGCTTGAAATGTATAGTTATTTAATTATGTGAATTTGAGTTGAGAACTCTTGAGATATTGAGATTTTATTCCAATGTGTGTGTGTGTGTGTTTATTTTTTTCAGAATGGAAAAGTTTTTGGCTAATTACACCTATGTCCCTGAGGTTTGGAGGTAATTACACGCGAGGACATAAATTTTCAAAATGTAACATACGTGACCAAAAACGTTAAAAAAAGTAACACTTTTATCCAACCGTCAGTATTCTGTCCAAAAAGTGTAATTTTTGTCATTACGTATTTTGAAAATGGCAATACTACCCCTGTACAGTATATTGTGAATAATTTGATATCCTAATTTTCTCTCTCCACAATTTAAACCCTAAATCTGAAGTCACCGTTACAGCCCCCTCCGCCGCCCCACGCCGCCAGCAGCCCCCCTCGCCCCGCCATCATGTAGAACCACCCCACCACGCCGGCAAGCCCCTTGGCAAACCCAAGTTGCCAAGACTCCTCTGGCAAGGGCCTTGGCAAACCCACGCCGCCGGCAGTCCCCTTCGTCCCACCATCCGGCAGACTTGCCCCACCACGCCGGCAAGCCTTTGGTGAGGGAGGAAGGAAAACTGGATGGGAAGGAGACAGATCTGGCCATTGCAACATCGACGATGGCACTGGTGGGCGTGATGGTGCAAGCCCATCGTGGTGGTGATGGCGCTGCCTTGCTGGTGGTTACGGTGGCGCGCATCTCGAAGGAGGAGGCCGGTGTCTCGACGTAGCTCGGTGATGCTTGCGATCTAGGACGGCGCGGGGAATGGAGGTAGGTCGCGGCGGTGATGGTGGCGACCGGTATGGCGACAGGCAGATCGGGAATAAGACCGCGATCCGGAGGGCCTGCTACTGCGTTGACGGTGATCGGTTGCCACCGGGGAAGGGGGTTGTGGGCATGACGGGGTGGGCGGGTGACGGGGAAGGGGGAGGCAGACCGCGTGGGGGCGGGGGGGGGGGGTTGTGGGGGGGTGTGGGAGCTGGGTGTGGGGAGAGGAAGAGGCAGACGTCGTGGGGGTGGGGTGGGGCGGGGCCGCGGGGGGTGGGGGTGCTAGGTGTGGGGAGAGGAAGAATAAACAGTAAATTAAGTGGGTAATTTATTTTAAAGTTAGGGACAATCAAGTCTTTTTGTCAAAACCGTTAAGTATTTTTGTATTCCGTTTGTCAATGGACATAAGTGTTACATTTTGAAACTTTATGTCCTCGCGTGTAATTACTCCAAAACCTCAGGGATATGGGTGTAATTAGCCCAAAAGTTTTTTAGAAAGAAAGGAAAATTAACAGAATCCTCACAGTCTAATCAGAATGAGTGTGGAGTCATTAACGGCTCTCGTGAAACTTAATAATACTATTTGCATGCTTTTTAGGGCACTCTGTTTTTGTCTATTATTTTACTAATAATTTTTTTTTGGTGAATTCAATATATTTCTTGCACCTCCTGAAAAAAAACCCTAGTTCTACCCCTGCCTACAATCTCCCATACAGTAAAACTGAACAATTGTTGTATACTTTTAGTGGCACTTATTTAGTGACTTTAAAAATGTACTTTTAAAAATGATTAGTTATGGTGTCAACAAAATGACACAAAGCATATTTATCGATCATTAACTATTTTGTATAGAAGGTTGTAGGGATTTTCATATGCGGCATGTAAAAATAATTTATTATCTGAAATGATTTAAAATATCTGCACCTATTTTCATTTCAGTTCCAACGTCTATTTTTAGTTGTCTATTTATGTCTACACAGTAAATTACTAATTGTATAGTTCATGCACTGTTATTAGGATTTTTTTTCCAATACAAATGACTGCGACTAATTTTTAATTCATTATGTTTTAATTTATGTGTATATATAGGGTAATCTGCAAAAAATAATGTTAAATATGTGATATACTTACTTCACAAACTTCTATAATTACCTTAATATACTATAAACTTAGAACATAATGAACAATCTACAAATTAAAGATGAAATAAGAATTTTGTAACCTTATGCAATTACATTCCCATCTATCACAATTTAGACAGCCGTATGAATATTCACCGCTATATAATTATTTAGCCTCAGACATAAAAAAAGATTTTATAAAATGATATGACATTTTTATGATCATTCATATAGTAATTAACTATACAATGCACACATATTTTTAAAATTAATTGTTTTAGAAAAATTCAAAATTAAAGGGATGGTTGAAAAAGCACCAAACATGACCATGAAGTAAAGCAATTAGAATATAAATATTGTCACTATAAGACTAAAGTTTCTCTTTTCAGAGTTTTTTTTTCTACATTTTAAAGGTTGGGGTTGTCTGAAAGGAAGTAAAATAGCTCCACTTACTTCCATTTTTGCTCTAAGGTTTTCATGGCATATTTTTGAATAGGTTTATTCAGTCTGGACAATAATTTACTAATAAAATATTTTATTTTTTGAACTTTATTTTATAAACTTTAAAGTTCATTGTAGAGGACTGTAGTAGATATTTAATATGATACATGGTAAGGAGTTCTATTAGATGTACTTATAAAATAAAACTGTTGATCAATGATGCACCACGTAACATGAAAACTAAAAAAATGTCTCCGACTTACATGAATATGGTAAGCAAAATGAATAGCGTAAATATAATTTTGTGTATAAAGTCTTGAAATTAAAATTTTTTGTACAAAAATAAAATTAGTACCTAATATACTAAAGAACAAAGTAACATTTTGATCTGATGAGAAATAATTGATTACTCATTGTATGCTTCACTTTTTGAATACTTTATTTTGAATTTTTGAATCTTACTAATTTTTAATCACAACAACGTGCTTTACTATTACGAAATAATTTTGGGTTTATGTTTTCATTGAATTTCTCTTGATTATGTTACTGGTTGTATGTAAAATGCATGAATGCGATATATTTTAAATTCAATGGTTCACTTCAAACGAGTATGGATAAATCGTAATTTCCAAAACTATTAACACGATGCTTAAATACTCAACCTTAACTCTACCAAAATATTTTAAAACTCAAACATACTCATAGCATTTAAATGGAACTCACCCAGGCCTTACCTGAGTTACTGAACTAGTAATAATATATAATAAATAAAGCGAGAAAGACATTGATAACTTTTTTGCGCGACACATAATCACTTCTTTATATGACACGTCATCATATTTTTTATTTTAAGATTAATTAACTCTTATGTTAGTAAGTTTTATTTAATTTAAACCTAATTTTAATCATTCTAAAACTCTACGTAATTAATATACTAATCTATTAAGACTTCTTTTTGCCAATTATGTCCTTAAAATTTGAAAATTAATTCTAATCATTCTAAAACTCAACTTAATCATTATACTAACTTATTAGGACTTAATATTGACTATTGTATCCTTAAAAGTATTCTACAATATCAATATAAAAACTCATATGTATAAAAAATGTAAATAATACTTTTGATTTAGAAGAAAAATTAATTTAAAAAGTAATTCTAATCAATCTAAAACTCTAGTAACCAATATACCAATATATTAAGACTTCATTTTGACAATTATCACCTTGAAAGTATTTTCTAATATGACAATAAAAATCCATGGACCCAAAAAAAACAACTTATGAGATTTAGAATAAAAACTTAGTCTAATAATTAATTTAAATTTTGATAGGATCCTTATTTTTATATCTAATTAATTTTACAGGAGTAATGAAGGTTTTCTGTATAATATGCATGTTCACACCTAGATGGCCTATAAAGGCATATGTGTCATATGGGTCATCTTGAACTTAGGCGGGAGCTCTACTTCTTTTACGTATATTGAAAAAGGACATCTTAAGACAAGAGTTGGCACGTGGGAAGAATTCTATCTCGAAGCGAGTGCAAAACAACCGATGTATGGGATAAATAAAAGAACGACATGTCTTTGAAGTACTACGCCTAAAGCGTGTACAACATGTGGTTGTGTATGGCGCTTCTTATGACTCTGGTACATGTGTGAATCGACTACATAGTTGTAACATTGATGTGCCGAGATGCAGAAGGATCAATTGTGAGAGACATGACGAGACCGATGTGCAAAATAGCACGCAATATCTGCGTGATGCACCGGGGTGTGCGGGAGGGTAGTAGCAAAAAGTTTCTGTGTAGGTCAAATTTCAGAACTCTGCGATGGTTCAACTCTAGTACTCTGAGCTGATCGAGCGCCTTCATCCTGCGCTCCCCTAAATCCCATATCATGCCTCGATCAAATTCCAGAACTCTATCCAGATCTCAATACCATTGAACCAAATTCAACTGAATTTCCGATTCTGCCCCAATCTTTAACCTTAGGCACTGTACGGTGCCAATTGTAAAAACTCTTTTCTCACAACTATCAGCTCTTACAAATGTTCAGGGAAAATTCTTACTCATCTCTCTTCTATTTGCCCTTTGTTTACTCATGCCTTCCTCCATTGTCAAACTTAAATTTTTTCAAAACACATTCCAAATTAAAAAAACATTCCATATTGCTGGTCAATCGAGCTGGCATCACTCTATTTCTCAATTCAGGCCTAAGCCACCCCCAGACTTATGACATCTATTTGCCTCCATCAATAACATTATGACATCTATTTGCCACCATCAATAACATCCTTATGGCAAATCTAGCAAAACAAGAAATTTCATCCCAACCATGTCTATGGACTCTTAATCCACTAGCGTCACATTAACCAACTCCCTTCATATTGGTTCATGAAATCTCGCAAAATACCGGTGAAAAATAATTCTCAAATGACATAAATCAATTTATAATGAGTCAGATCCTTCGATACTCTTTCCATCCCTGATCGACCTCGTCACTCAGTTATATCCAACAAATTCAATCTTTCGTCACTTTACTCACAGTTGCTCAAAATTTATACAATCAGTTGCTCAAAATTTTCTTTGTTTTGCTAATCCAATTCACTGTCTCTATATGGTTCAATAACTCCTTGTAGCTAATCATTTCATCTATTAAGGTCACCAAGATACTCTCATCTCGAGGTTATGGTTGTGGTTGGGCCAGATTCTATGTCATCAAAGTCGGAATCAGGTTCCTTGTGTTTAGAATCGCAACCATCAGTTCAAGGATTATGTTGTTCCTTTCTATTAGGTCCAGGTGTTCCTTTACAGTCAGTCATAAAAACCTCCATACAGTACATTTCTCAATCTAAGAATTGTTTGGTCAAGCTTTTCCGATTCCGAGAAAATCCCTGCTCATGTTATGGAAGTCAATTAGAATCTCATCTATCGGGACCTCTCAGCCCTCCGTAACATCTCCACTGCCAGTGCTCCGAATGCAGACCATACTGATACAATTACAATTATTAGGGTTATGCCAACACATATCTAAAGAATGATACAATGACCAGTCAAAGGTTCTTAACTTTACCTTCATCCTACCCCACTCTCATTAATTAGAATACGGTTCTACAGAATTGTGTTACCTATACTCGGTGGTTCCGTGCTTACAGAATCATATGCCTTTACTCTTAATACCATAAGAACAAATTGCTCTGATACCAACTGTAACATCCCCGAGAATCCGGAGCTCTGCCACCTTGAACTCCCCGGTCATTAACCTACCAGATCACATCAAACCTGTCTACTAACACATATTTCAAACCATCTAACTGCACATCAACTCAAGTTCTTCAAGTGCCAGATTACAAAACTGTTTAAACTTAAACCTTTAAAACCTAGGTTCTCTACAAACTCGAGTTCATATAAACAAGGTAACGGTACTGACCCACACAAGGGTCTCATTACGCGAAAGTGGCGGGCTCATCGGAATCTCACACAGATTCTAACTCATTCCTGAACTTGCTACATTTGATCATCACCTGCAGAAGGGAGCCAAACGAAGGGTGAGCTTTTGAGAGCTCAGTAAGGTCGTACAAGGACTAACAACAGCATTACAAAGCGATTCCAAAGAATACAACCAACGAAACTTTCCAAAATACTTCAGATGGTTAAAAGACTCAATGATTTCCACAAAGATCAAAAACTCATCAGAAATAGATACCAAAATGAACTAGAACAAACACGACGGATTCCAAAACAATCAATAATAGATCATTTCTAGAGTCATCATTTCCAAAATACAATGAAGATTTTCCAAAGGATTTCAACAGAAGCACAAATCATTTCAGATAATACTTTTTAGACATTTCTGTAACAGTCACGGCAGTATACAGCGCAGATAAAATCAAAAATCAACGTTGATCCTGGGCGGTCGCGATGCCATTCCGACAAAGCACAGAAGTGTACACATGCATGATGTTCCAAAATACTAGTCCACTTGGGTACTAGCCTGCTTTTCCTGCAGGATTCAGACCAGCCTTATTACGCCCTCCCACAGAACAGAAACCCAGGTCAACACAGAAAATCAACAATATCAATGAGCGTTAACATAAGCTCATATCCCCGAAATCAATTCGGGTTTTAATAACAATAATCATAGTGACATAAGTCAGCATTCGGAATTTTCAGAAGAAATCATAATTTCAAAAGAAAAATCACAGATAAATAGCAAAAACGATTGCGAACGGATATCAGATTTAGACATAACAATTCAAAAGAATGGATACAAACAATGATCATCTTTGCTCAGCATGCAATACATGCGAACATCACAAGAATTCTAAATAATCGAGTTACGTTCAATATTAGGGTTTTTTGGTAATATCATACTGATATCCATACATAATTCATAATTTGACATTAGTAGTAAGTATATCAAAGGAGTACTTACGAGTACAAGTAGTCGAATAAGGGTTCGGACAATGTTCTTACCCAAGGTTCAGATAGAATCCCTTACCTGGATCCGTAGTTAAATTATCCTAACCGGAAGTCTTTAGCTTTAACCTAAACGGAATAATCGAACCATTAGAATACAGCCTACAGAACAAAAGTATAACTTAATACGAACTCACACATACTCCCAAAATGAACCCCTCGCACCGCGTATATAAAATTACCAAAACGCCCCTGAGGTGTAAAATTACCAGAATGCCCCTCTCGGACTTAAATCACCCAAACAGTCTACTCGTAAGCAGAATCACCCAAATAACCTTATTGTATGTCAATTTACACAAAATACCTTTTGCTTGTAAAATTACCAAAATACCCCCTTCGGGATGACAAATTACCAAAATACTCCCTGTTACACTTTAATTCTCAAAATGAATTTTTCATAAGCAAAGTCACTAAAATAACCTTAGTGTATGTAAATTTACTTCAAAATACCTCTTATAGGTAAAATTACCAAAATACCCCTTCGGGGTGGTAAATTACCAAAACACCCCTGGGGGTTTTCGGTGCCAGAAAAATCTTAAAATATCTTAAAAGGCTATTTTAAGCATCTTGATATCATTTCTAGTCTAAAAAGCATGTTTTTGTCCGAAAATCCTGAACCAGTGTCCAGACCGAGTGTCAAAAGGCTAGTTTCGCGAAAAATACCTATTGGCCTCAAAATAGTCCGAAATTTTATACAATGAATTATACCAGTAAAATAGGGTTTTCATAAAATTTTCAGATTAAAATAATTTGGTTTACTTGGTCAAATAATTCGCTAATTTAATTTCATCGATGCCTCAAGTTAGCGCCCTTCGCGGACACTGAAAATTCTCAAAACATTCTAGAGCGTACATCTCATAAAAATATTAGGAGTTACAGTTTCAAACTTTGTCCAATTATGGCTCGAATAATTTATAAAAATTCATGAGAAAACTGCCTAAAATAATCCTATCTTTAGTGACCATTACAAGTACTGTTGAAATCAAAGGCACACACTAGTGCACATTTTCCACACACACTTTCTTCTTCCTTCAGCCGTGAGACATGGCTGTTCCAACTCACCTAGACACCCAATAATTCGTCCGTAATCACTAAAAATCACCTACATGGATTACTTATAACACCTACTCACACAATTTAAATCCATAATCACACTCCTCAACCCACGGATCATCAAAATATACATACATCCGAAATAAGAACACACACCCACACCCACACAACCAAGAACACACACAGTTAACACCCAAAACACACACTGGCCCTGAAACCCTAAAGAACTCACCCAACTCCCTTTTTCCTCTGATTTTGGCTTCCCCGAGCCCTATCTTCCTCTCTGCCCTGTGTTTCCTTCCTCCATGTTTCTTCTTCTGTTTTTGTTCTTTCTTTCCCGAAAGGGAAAGTTTCCTCTTTTGGTTTCATTTTTTTTTTCATTTGTTTCTTTCATTTACCTTTTATAACATATCCTTATTTTACATTAAATTCAGATTAGTCATACACCAAAGTTTCTGAAAAATCGACACCTAAGATTTAATCTTCAAAAATTACAAAATAGCCCCTCAAGTTTCCAATTTTTCAAAAATGCCCCCAAAATTTCAAAAATCACTTTTTTGCCCCAAATTTATTTTAAGCTCCCATATTGTACTAATACCCGAGCATTGCTCAAAATTAGCACCCATTTATTTCTTAGGTCATCAATGGTTATTTTAATCCGCTCCCAAAGTTTGGGATATTACAATTAAAAAGCCTACACACACAGCTGAGGAAAGTGTGGCAAGGAGGTGGGGGGAGAATTTTAGTTGAAACCCTAGTTTGCAAAATTAGGATTTGTAAACTTTTATATTGTACATGCCTTGTAGATTAAAATGAGGGCAGTATTGATATTTAAAAAATATGTATTGATGATATAAGCAAAAATATTTTTTTACGGATCAATACGGCTTTACCTTTTGAAACATAGTGTCATTGATTGTAATTTCACCTTAATCTCAGGGACGAGTTATTTTGATATTGATAACTTTTAAGGTTATGTTTTGATAGGATTTTCTTTAAAGGTGAAAATAGTCTTAGCATCATATTTATAAGAATGGGCTAAGTCCATTCCCACATTTTTGTCACTTAAAATTGGATTAGTGAACTTTTAACCTATTTAACAACAAATTGTTTATATTTAGCCAAAAAAAATTGTAATTTTAGTCTCACCTTCTTAAAAGTAAAAAATACCCTTAATTTTTGCAATTTCTAAAAATGATATTTTTAATGAAAAATGTTTAGCCATTTTAATTCCTTGAGATTATTTTATACGTTGAGGCCAGATCCTTACTTATTTTGGTTATATTCATAATCTTTTATCACTAGAAGATGCATTAGTGAACCTCTTTACCGTCAAAATGTTTAAAGTTAGTAAAAAGAGGTAGAATTTAGCCTCACCTTCAAAAAGTCAAAATATTTAAAAACTTTGAACTTGAAGAGAATAGTTTAAGATTTTTTAATTATTTAATTCCTTGCGTATCAAAACTAGAAAGTTTTCAAGCTCAAAAAAATTATTAATCATTTGAGTCGAAATATATAGGAATCTTTATCAATTGGATTTCATCTAATCCCTATGATTTATAAGAGCAAAATATACGAAGACAATAGCTATATGAATAATATATAATCATTTAAATATATAATATTTCGGAATACAGTAGATCATAGAAAGACAATAATCTTATGAAGGATATGTTGTCATGAAAATAAGGGTATTCCAATAACTCTAATTCAAATATAAGATTATGTACTTGCAACGAACTCAAGCTATAATTAGAAGCAGAGTTGTATGATTTAGCAATTCATATGCATTTAAAATTTCTAAAGCTCTGGCTTTACATTAGCTTTCTTACATCAATATGTGTCCTCAATTGAAATCTAGAATTAAACTCCAGTTATATGATATTTCCAACGTACGAATATGTTTGCATTGAAATATATATATATATATATATATATATATATATATATATATATATATATACATGCAAAATTATTGAAATTTGTAGCATACACATCAACATACAATGTGTTTTATAAAATTAAAAAAGGATTTGGTTTCTGACAAAATATTCCATTTAGTATAGGTATATTATGTTTATTCTTAAAAGCTATAGAAAACACTTTTCTCTGCAAGTTGTTTTCATTAATCGAAATTGATGGAGAAGATACAGTAGCTTTGAGGTACTTAACTTTAACATGAATGGAGGCGGTAGGTTTTGGTAAAAAAATTTTGATAATAAAAAAAATCCAACAGTTCAAAGAGTGATTTTGTAGGTTTTCTTAATTTTTTTCTTTTTTTTAACTAAAAGATAAAACAACCCTAAACTCTAACTAAAGTATAGATTTTTATAAGGGTATTCTAAGTAAAGAAACCTGATATCCTAAGAGAAGGCAAATACCTCCTTATTTTTTTAACAACATTTTAATTCAAAATGGGTATTTGATAGGAAAAAAAAGTTTCAAGTAAAAAAAACCCATAATCAACACTATTTTGTACGAAGACTTCAGCTTAAAAAGGGCATCTTTGGGAAGAAAAAAAAAGGATTAGCCATTTAACTCCGCTCAGGATTACATATGCATTGAGAAATACTAAAAAATTTCAGTTTTACAACAGCTTTCTTAAAACAATATGTCCATATTCAAAATCTAGAATTAAACTTCAAGTTTATGGTAGTTTCAATGTACTAATATATTTGTATTAAAATCTATATGCATGAAGAATAATTCAAATCTGTAGCATACGCATCCACAAACAAATAAGAAATTAAAAAGGATTTAGTTTCTGACAAAATATTCAATTTAATTTAGATATATTACATTTCTCAAAAAATAAAAACTATAGAAAACTTTGTTCTATGCACGTTATTTTCTTTAATCAAATATGATGGAGAACATGTAATAACTCTAAGGTAATTTAGTTTTAACGTGAATGGAGACGGTAGGGTCTGATAGGAATTTTTTCAATATTTAGAGAACATGACTATAGAATTTTCATAGGGTTTCTTTTCCTCTTTTAATAAAAGTCAAAACAACCCTTTATTTTAGCAAAAGCATATATTACAATCAAGATATTTATATGAGAAGTTAAAAATACCATTATTTTTTAGTCACACTCCTATTAAATAAAAAAACAATTTAAGCCAAAAGTCAAAACAACTTTTAACTCTAACCAAAACATATATCCTAATAAGATATTTAAAGGTAAGAGGCTTTTATATCCTATGAGAAGTCAATAACACCACATTTTTAAATAACACTCTAACTTAAAAAGGGTATATAATGGGAAAAAAATGCTATAGGTAAAAAACACACTTACTCACCCTTAAGTTTTTATGAAAATATCAATTAGAAAAGGGTATTTTAAGAAAAAAAAAGATTAATCATTTAAGCTCATACATGCTTTTATATAGATATAGATATGCTAACCCGAACTATCCACATCTAACCATGCAAAACAGGGTTAGTTAAGAATGAAATCAGGCATATCCCATGCCACGCAAAGGATCCAGTGTTCTTTTGTTCTTGCATCTTCCATTGCATCACTGTAGCTTGAACCATATTCTGATGCAGCAAGAGTGCTTAAGTATTTTAACATGTTTCTCAAAAAATACAATTATTTCTTTCATGCCAAATGCAATCAACAATAGCCACAAGCGCAAGCCTATTTATCCGAGCTAGGAAGGTAGCTCCATGAAAGTTTTGAGCCACTTGAGTCAATTCAGTATCCAATTCCCTAGGCACACAGGAGAATTTCTTCCAAGCAAGAACTACTTTCCAAACAGTAGCTGAGTAGAGGGACAAAGAAAGAAAAGGTGGTTCAGAGATTTTTGGTGTTGTTGGCACAGTCATATAACTGCAGTTGGCTAAAAGAATTTTGTATTTTTTTCTCCTCTTATGTCTCTGATGTAGACCCTACGTATAAGCAGGTGCAACGGTCTCAGACAATCCAGAACTCATTAAACAATTGACTCTGCAGTCGATAAAAGATTTTTCGACAGAAATGATAGATACTAGCAATCCAGATTCTTTGTCGTTCGCACAGTTGCGATATCATGCACCGTGGGACTTGCTATTCGGAAGGTTTCGTAAAGGAACAGTAACAGTAGCTGGAGATGCAATGCATGTAATGGGTCCATTCATTGGACAGGGTGGTGCGGCAGGCATAGAAGATGCAATAGTGCTTGCTAGAAGCTTGGCACAAAAGATGGTAGATCTTGATCCTGTTAATTGTGGAAGGACATAAATGGTTCGCAGGATTGGAGAAGCAATTGACCAATACGTAAAAGAGCGGAGGATGAGGGTGGTGCAGTTGTCAGCTCAAACATATCTTACCGATATCTCGTTGCAAACTTCATCAATGCTACTAAAGATCACTAGCATTCTGCTAATGTCTATTCTCTTTCGGAATAAAACTTCATCAATGGCACCCTTTGATGCAGAAGCTACAACTTCAACGCATCGCGTTCTCTACAGGATTTGATGTTAAAAAGTACTTATTTTATGTTATTCAAAGGTTTTGGTGCAAAAAATTGAGCCATCATCTCTATAGCCCTTGCTTACGAGATGTAATATTTAGTAAACCTCTTGGTACATCTTTTATGTTAAGATGATTCGTGGGTGTTTCGACTAAGAAGGTAATAGCTTGAGAAGCCTTGTGTAGACTGAAGATCAAAGTTATGGTTGAATTGGATTATGAATTCACTTTCCTATTTGCATCTAACTTTTTATCAACAGATTTATACATCTGGTAGAAGTGATGGAGAATAATCAAAGTCCCTTCTGAATAGTTAGAAAGTGATGAAACGCTGAATAGATCCTACCTTTTTGTCTTTTGCTTCCTCTTTTTGACATAATTTGCCGATACCAGTTTTACTAGAAGCATGAAAACGGCAAAAAAACCTCTTACTTGAAGAACAGAAACTAACAGAGCTTGCTGCCCCTACTGATATTTCTTGGACTTGGTAAACGTTACTAACCTAGGGAGCTATGATTCAAAAGCTAGTCAAATACAAGGTTGGAAATGGAGAAACAACTTGCTTAGGTTGGATCAATGGATCCTCAGATCTCTCTATTATAAACTAGTACGATCCCTGTATCATTTACCTTGCTACTATTTCTAAGCACATTAATTGCTCAAGTTTTGTCTAACATTAGCAATAGGCAATGGCGCTTCCAAACGCAACGTCTCAATCTTTGCTCTGCTAGCAAAGTTCTTTCCCACTTGTTTTGAGGCTAATTCCTCACCTAGCAAACTATCTAGTGGCTCCGTTCATCTACAGAGTGCTTTATAATTGACTCCGATATGGAAGAGCTAAAATTTCATGGCACCGATGTCACTCCGTGGAACTTGATTTGGTTCCTAAGATTCCAAAATTTGTTATTGTTTGGTGTCTACTGTTTAATATTATTAGACTCTGCATGAAGGATGTGACGAGAACTTGGAAAATTGTTGTTGATGACGACATTTCATTATCTACATCTCACCCTTTTGAACACCCTAACGCGTCAGTCGATGCATGCTCGTGTTAGATATGTAAGCAATTCAACTCCCGATGTTGAGTTCAAGACAAAAAATTTAAAGAGTAATCTTAGGGTTAGTTTTATCATATTTTGCATGCTCGTGTTCTTAAGGCCAAAATACAATAAAAATGAAGCAAAGACCAAAAGGGCGCGGCAGGTACCTAACACCTTTATGTTGTGTAGCATAATACCCGAACCCTCCTCTTAGTTTTGATAGATTAGTCATCCTTTTAGACACTTTAGAGTCATTTATAGGTTTTTCTTATTTACTTTGATTAATAAGACATCATCTCCAATTAAAATTTTTGAGGGTATTTTTTTTGAGGCGGTTCACCATACCTTGTATAGTCGATGTAGAACTTAAGCCCTCACTTAAAGCGTAACACGAAGCATGAAATATGAAGTAGGCCTCAATCCAAGAAAAGCGGACTCTCAGACATAGCCTGAAATATGAGATAGTGAATGAATTATTGAACATCATAGAGCATGGACGAAGCCTAGGTCTGGGCCTAGCTCCGATACCTTATTAAAGGCTGATGTTTAACTCAAAACTATGTTCCTGATACCTTGTTAAAGCCTAATATCCAACTCAAAAGCATGCTCAAGAGGAGGGGAAACCCACCAAATGTAAATCTCAAACCCTATATATAATCAATGTGGGACTTTGACGATATTTATAAGTTGCAACCAAAATCATGCGTTGCTACATGCTCTCTGGTTTTTAAATATAATCTTTCTTACTCACAGTGAGAGAAGACTCAGAAGTGATGGATATTAGAAGTAAGGTTCCTTCAATGAATTAAACACTTTGGCATCTCTGCGTAGAAGTGCACGATATGTGAAGGATTGACCTTGCAGCTCCTTGGATAACAAACTTTTAGAAGCAAATAACAATGATTCTAAGTTCCAAAGGAAGCATAAAAGGATGATGATTTGTAAGCGAAATACTTCTTCACCATCATGGGAAACTGTGCACAACAAAATAGTTCCAATATGCCTAAGCCATTGCGAATATATATACTAGTTTCACACCAAGAAATAAAGAAAAGGATCGAAAACAATAACTAAAAATAGGCATAGAAGATTTACGTGGTTCGGCGAAAGCCTACTCCACGGTCGTAGCAACAATTTCACTATGTTTGGCAATTGAGATTATAGATCTCTCTCTCTCTCTCTGTCTCAATAACTCTCTAAAAGAATGACTCATCTCTCTTGACCTTAAACACAATAGAAGCTGACTTATATATACTTGGACATAAATCGTAACCTTCTCTCAATAACCAATGTGGGACAAGACAACTTATATATTTAGGGTCAACTCGTAACCTTCTCTGAATAACCGATTTGGAACACCCACACACTAACCAATTTTTGGATTTTTTACCCAAGACAAATTATCACAAATCTCTACTTTGGCTTGGATAAGGTGAGCCACAAAGAACCAAAAAATACCGTCTGCTGCTACCAATGCTACCCCCTAAGCTGCACCCCAAAAACTGCTGATACGATCAATCGAATGAATACTTAAACTTAATCTCTGGAATATGTTTTGTCATCATGTCCGCTAGATTTTCAACTGTGAAAATATTCTCTACCGTAACAGTACCGTAAGAAACCACACCCTGAATAAAATGAAACCTGACAACAATTTGCTTGGTCTACTCATGGAACATTTGATTTTTGGTCAGATATATGGCACTTTGGTTGTCACAGTAAACATTGCTAGACTCCTACTTCAACCCCAAATCTCAAACCAAGCCCTTCAACCAAATGGCTTCCTTCACTACTTCAGTCACCGCTATGTATTCGGCTTCTGTAGCAGACAATGCATCATTGCCTTGATGGTAGACTAAACCAGTATTCGCAGTACTTCTCAGGTATCAATGTATTGACTTCACTGGTATCAAAGTTTTGACTTCACTGCCTACTAAGGAATTTTCCCAGGATTACGCATGTACTTGCTAACCACACTGAGTGTACGAGAAATATTCGGTCTTGTACAAATTTTAGCATAAATGAGATTGCCCACTACACTAGCATATGGAACACACCATGTGCTCCACCTTCGTGGGTCTGTGGGGAATCAGCTGTTGAAATCTTGAAGTGTGCCGCCAAACGGGTAGTCACGGTTTGGAGTTTTTCATACCAAAGCGCTGTAGTACTCGCTCAATGTACTTTTTCTGGGACAAGAAAAAAATCCTACGGGTCGATCCCCCTGAATCTTTATCCCTAATATTCACTTTTCTGCACTTAAGTCTTTTTTTTTTATATCTCAAATTCTCTTTTCAACTGCTCTTTCAAAGCGTTGATATCTGACATTGTTTTTGCAGCAACCAACATGTCATCAACATACAACAAGAACTATATATGAGAACCATCCGCGAGCCTCTGTTATAGGCACTCTTGGTGTGACCTTTCTCTGCCATGAAATTGTTGAACCAATTATATCGCTACCTTGGAGATTGCTTTAATCCATACAAGGATTTCTTCAGCAAGCAAACATGATCTTCCTTACCCTGGATCACGAACCCCTCTGGTGGACTCGTAAATATCTGCTCTTCCAACTCACCGAGTAGAAAAGCTATCTTGACATTGAGCTGTTCTAACTCCAAGTCATACAAAGCAACCACTACAAGTAACAATCTTATACATGAGAAAATATTCCATTGTAATCAATATCTTCTCGCTGAGTAAAATCCTTAGCTATAAAGCGTGCTTTATACCTTATATCTTCCATTCAAGGACTTCCTTCTTTCTTCTTGCAGACGCATTTACAACCAACAATCTTCTGGCCCACAAGCAGTTTCACCAATTTTCACGTTTGATTCTTGTAAGAGATTCCATCTCCTCACTCATAACAACTGTCCACAGCGCTAATTCCATGCTTTTGGCCTTTTTCTTATATGTAACAGGATCTCCAACCTCAATACCCTCTGCCACACTAGGAGCATAAGCAACCATACTCGCATATACATACTTCTGAGGAGGTCGGATTTCTTTTCTCGATCTATTTCTGGCAATGCTATACTGTTGTTTATCAGATTCTTCATTCTCCTCGATGGAATGAGAACCATCTTCCTCATCTATAGGAATTTTATGCAAAGAATCTGGAACTCAGACCTCCAGCTCCATCTTCTCTCTAACACCGTGGTCTTTCTCTATCTCAATTAACTCCTCCTTCTTCGAAAGCATCGTAGACTCATCAAAGGCGACATCTCTGCTAATTAGGAATCTGGGTGACTTAGAATTAGGACACTACAACTGATACCCTTTTACCCCACTTGCATAGTCTAAGAAAATGTACTTCTTTACTCTTGGCTCAAGTTTTCCATCATTAACATTAGCATAAGCAGGACAACCAAATATTCTCAAATTTTCATACTTAGCATGCTTTACCAAACCAAACTTCTTTAGGAATCTTACAATCAATTGCAGCCAATGGAGACTTATTCACCAAAAATACAACTGTGTTAATAGCTTCTACCCAGAATTCCTTCGATAACATGGCATTTCAAAGCATACACCGAGCCTTCTTAAGGAGAGTTCTATTCATCCGTCCTGCAACCCCATTCTGCTGTGGCATTTTTCTAACAATGTGGCTCCTCACTATGCCTTCATAATTGCAGAATTCAATGAACTCATCCAAATAGAATTCCATGCCATTGTCAATCCTCTAGCATTTAATTTTCTTTATCGGTCTATTTTCAATCTTAAATTGCTTCCACTGAACAAAGATATTACTCTTATTTTTCAGAATGTACACCTAAACCTTTCTTGAGAAGTTATCAATAAAGGTCAACATATATCTACCACCACACTTAGAAGGAACCTTAGAAGGACCCCAATCTGAATGGATATAATCCACCGTATCTTTGGTGGTATGAACAGTTCGACCAAATATTATCCTGCACTGCTTCCCGAAGACACAATGCTCACAAAAATCTAACTTCTTTGTTTTCTTGCTTCCCAGCAAATCTTGTTTCCCCAACACATCCATACCCCTCCCACTCAAATGCCCAAGACACATGTGTCATAACTTAGTAGTGTCAAAATCTATATCAGAAGATGAAGTTGCAGCTGCTGCTCCTATAACTGTGCTACCTTATAAAAAATAGAGACTATTTTTTTCAACTCTTCATCACAACAAGAGCACCCTTCATTATCCTCATAACTCTACCTACAACCCGATAGCTACAACCATTAGAGTCAAGTGTAACTAAAGAAATCAGATATTTACTCAGCTCTGGAACATGACTAACATCAGTCAAAGTTCTCACAAAACCATTATTCATCCTAATCTAAATTGAAGCTATCACAACCATCTTACAGGCGATATAATTTTCCATAAGAATTTTACCACCATCAAATGAGCAATAAATGACAAACTAATCTTTATTCGGACACATATGATAGGAGCAACGCGTTTCAAGAATCCACCCTCCATCCGAAGAACTAATAGTAACTGAGAGAAAATCCGCTCTGTGAGTTATCTTCAACTACTTAAGCAACATCAGTTGTCCTTTAATTATCCCTTTTCTTTCCCTTACGCTTAGGACAATCCTTTCTATAATGCTCTTCCTTGTGACAACGATAGCACTTCATTTTCTGGTCCTTAACTGAGACCTCAATCTTCTTTTTATTTTTAGACTCAAGATGGTCAGTGCTTCGGCTTCGAGTCATGAGACCATAACCCTCTTATCCTCCCCTATTTTCTGTAACATTTTTCCTTAGTTCTTGAGAATTTATCATCACCTTATATTTCTCCATGGAGATACTGTCCTTCTCATACAATAAGGCAATAACAAGATGTTCACATAATGGAGGTAAAAAACACAGCAAAAATAAAGCTTCATCCTCATTTTCTATCTTGATATCAATATTTTGAAGGTCTACTATTACCTTATTATATTCATCAAGCTGATCACTAAACAATATACTTTCTTTCATCCGAAGAGTATAGAGCCGTTGCTTCAAATATAGACAATTTTTTAGAAACTTCGTGTAACGCGCCAGGGAATCCAGAGCTCTGCCGCCCCAAACTCCCAGGTCGTTAACCTACCGGATCACATCAAACCTGTCAAATCCTGTTCACTAACACATACTTCCAAAACAGTTAATCCGATATCAACTTAAACTCTTCACATTCAGTATTACAAAACTGCTCAAACTTGAACTATTAAGATCTAGGTTCTTTACAAACTCAAGTTCTTATAGAACGAGTTGACAAAACTAACCCACGCAAGTGATGGGCTCATCAGAATCTCACACAGACTCTAACCCATTCCCGAACTTGCTACATTTGATCATCACCTGTAAAAGGGAGCCAAACGAAGGGTGAGCTTTTGAGAGCTCAGTAAGGGCATACAAGGACTAACAACAGCATTACAAAGAATACAACCGACGAAACTTTCCAAAATACTTCAGATGGTTAAAAGACTCAATGATTTCCACAAAGATCAAAAACTCATCAGAAATAGATACCAAAATGAACCAGAACAAAAACAACAGATTTCAAAATAATCAATAATAGATCATTTCTAGAGTCATCATTTCCAAAATACAATGAAGATTTTTCAAAGGATTTCAACAGAAGCACAAATCATTTCAGTTAATACTTTTCAGACATTTTCGTAACAGTCACGGCATTATACAGAGCAGATAAAATCAAAAATCAACGTTGATCCTGGGCGGTCGCGATGCCATTCCAGCAAAGCATAGAAGTGTACGCATGCGTGATGTTCCAAAATACTAGTCCACTTGGGTACTAGCCTGCTTTTCCTGCAGGATTCAGACCAGCCTTATTACCCCCTCCCACAGAATAGAAACCCAGGTCAACACAGAAAAATCAACAATATCAGTGAGCTTTAACATAAGCTCAATCACCGAAATCAATTCAGGTTCTAATAACAATAATCATACTGATATAAGTCAGCATTCGGAATTTTTAGAAGAAAAATCACGGATAAACAGCAAAAACGATTGCGAACAGATATCAGATTTAGACATAACAATTTAGAAGAATGGATACAAACAATGATCAGCTTTGCTCAGCATGCAATATATGCGAACATCACAAGAATTTTAAATAATCGAGTTAGGTTCAATATTAGGGTTTTCTGGCAATATCACCTTACCCAAGGTTCAGATAGAATCTCTTACCTAGATCCGCAGCTAAATTATCCTAACCGGAAGTCTTTAGCTTTAACCTAAACGGAATCGAACCATTAGAATACAACCTACAAAACAAAAGTACAACTTAATACGAACTCACACATACTCCCAAAATGAACCCCTCGCACCGCGTATGTAAAATTACCAAAAAGCACCTGAGGTGTAAAATTACCAGAATGCCCCTCTCAGACTTAAATCATCCAAACGGTCTACCCGTAAGTAGAATCACCCAAATAACCTTATTGTATGTCAATTTACACAAAAATACCTTTTGCTTGTAAAATTACAAAAATACCCACCGAGGTGACAAATTACTAAAATACCCCCTTTACACTTTAATTCTAAAAATGACTTTTCCATAAGCAAAGTCACTAAAATAATCTTACTGTATGTAAATTTACTTCAAAATACTTCTTATAGGTAAAATTACCAAAATACCCCTTCGGGGTGGTAAATTACTAAAACACCCCTAGGGGTTTTCGGCTCCCGAAAAATCTCAAAATATCTTAAAATGCTATTTTAAGCATCCCAATATCATTTATGTACTAAAAAAGCTTTTAGAAAATTTTAGCCAGAATATCCCGTACTGGTGTCCGGACCGGGCGCTAAAAGGCCAGTTTCGTGAACAATACCTAACGGCCTTAGATTGGCCAGAAATTTTATAATATGTATCATATTAGTAAAATAGAGTTTCTATAGAAATTTCAGATTAAAATATCTTAGTTTACTAGGTTAATTAATTCGATAAATTGCTTTAATCGATACCCCAATTTAGCGCCCTTCGCGGTTCCCGAATATTCCCAAAAAATTTCAAGAGCGTAGATCTTGTAAAAATATTGGGGGTTACATTTTTAAAATTTGTCTAATTTTAGCCCTAACTATTTGTAAAATTTTGGATTAAAACTGATTAAATGTTTTTTGACCTTTAGCGACAATTACACTTACTATTGAGATCTAAACACACACTATTTCACCTTTTTTGCACACACATCATCTTCTTCCTCACGACTGCACACACACCACTCACTGATACCCTTCTCTCTCCCACGGCCACTCTTCCAAATGCTCCCAAAACCTCTACACGAGTGTATTTACACCTACTTACACACTAATACACAAATAAATACACAATTCTCTACCTACCACCATACCCGAAGCATCAATACACACAAGAACACACATACTTACCCGAAACACACTCTGTATATTCACTTCCACCCATATAAACACACTTTCACACATTGAAAAATGCCCTATACCCTCGCATATCCTAAAACACACACATATACATACATAGAACACAAACACCCACTGCGAAGCACACCTAACAAAACCCACTGAAACCCACACTGAACCACGCACAACCTCTCCCATCTCCCTACTACACACATACAAATCATCACCCAAAAACCAAAATTGCACCAAACCACAACTCAATCCTTCAACCGAAGCTTGTACACCCAAGAAGAACACACAGTAGGCACCCAGTTATTCACCTTCACGCACACACACTTTACCCTAGAATCGGACGTTGAAAATACACAATAAAGGGTTAAGAATTTACCCTTTCGAGATTTCTTCCTTCTCTAATTTTTTTTCCCAATTGCCGAGTCTTCTTCTTCCTCTGTTTTCTTTCTCTTCTATGTTTCTTTCACTGTTACTGTTCATCCGAATTTCCCCCCATTTGTTTGGATTTGTTTGCTTTCTCTCTGTTTTTTTTTTCTTCTTCTTTCTTCCTCTCATCCGAACTCTCCCCTATGCATTCCATATTAAACCATTTAAATTGGCTTAGTGACCTAAGCTAGTAGGAGGTGGCCAGCTCAAAAAAATGGTTTCTAATTTACTTTTATAAAATCGCAATAATACCCCCAAAGTATTCCAAAATTACGAAAATGTCCCCAAAATTTTGAAAATTACATTTTTGCCCCAAAATATGTTTAACCCCAATACTCTACTAACACTCGAGTGTTGCTCAAAATTATCGCCGTCTAATTTTCGGAGCCCAGATGATTTTTTTTAACCGGCCCCCAAAAGTGCAGGATATTACACTTCATCATTTACAACCTCTTCAATTTCAGCCATAATCCAGACGCATTTGGTTCCTGAGAAAACTTTTGCAACACATTTTCAGTTAAACACAACAACAAGACACTACGGGCTCTCTCCAACATGTCTTCTTTTTCATCAGCAGATATCGTCTCATGAAACTCTTGATTCCTCTTTGACGCTTTCAACAATCCTTTCTGAATTAGAACAGCACACACTTCATCCTCTATAAACTGAAATCGTTCGATCTATCAAACTTTTTCAAATCATACTTCGTTGAAATATTTGGTTCCATCACAAGATGCTTCCAATCTAACGTAAACAACTTTGATACCACTTGTTAAAAAAATATACTAGATTTTGTACCAAGAAATAAAGAAAAGAATCGAAAATAATAATATGAAATAAAGACACACAAAATTTACGTGATTCGACAAAAGTCTATTTTACGGTGACAGCAATAATTTCACTTTATTTAATAATGGAGATTTCTCAACAAACCCTTTGAAAGAACTGACTTCTCGCCATCACCAAGGAAGGTAAAAACCGGCTCACAGGGTCCTAGAGCAATCGACCCCACCTAAAACATCAATTGACCTGATCGAAGACGAAACCCTTAGCTGTGCAGAGAAACCCACACACGCGAAGCAGAAACGAGTCAAACCACCGTTCAGAATGAAATAAAAAAGGGAAAGCTAGAAGCTTCAAACCAACATAATCCAAAGACAACCGCACCTTACACCACCCCTCTGCAGTGATGATAAATTGAAATGATAAGATCACACAAGAACTATGCTAGCCCTGAGTTACAGGATGGAGTCGATTGGTCCACCTTTGGAGTAGTTACAAATGCATATAATCAAGTGCAATACTTTTATGATCTCTCAAAGCTTACGAAATCTTAGAAAGTTGTACCTCGAAAAACATTGTTCTGTCCCAGCAGAATCATCACATCTACGCTCTCTATTGGGCTCATTTGGTCGACCCTGCTTTCTAGAAGCCTCCTATTTCTTTTTTGTGCAATTTGGTGATGTATTCTGGCATTGAGGTTCCCAAGATCTTGCAGTGCTTGATTTAAAGACCATTTGTTCCCATTGCTATCTTTCAACTACACCACATTCTCAAACTCAACTCCTTGAGAAGTTCTTAGATTCAGCTCGAGAACAACCAATTATGCCCCAGCAAGACCCATCGCCTTAAAGCAAACAAGAACATCTTACTTGCAAAGATTGGTTCCTACAAAGAATTAACTTGGCTACTAAAACTGACCTTGTAGAAACAAATTGGCCAATGTAATGTTCTCTGGAGCATATCCAATACTGCTTCTCTGCGCCCTCACCATCACACAGACCCTAAGATGACAAGGCTTCACGTAACAAAGTGAATACTGGAGAGAGCCAAACACTTGACATCTCTCCAGCAAGAGAAAAGGGCCTTGTGAATGTCTTAGCCATTTAAGAAATTGCAAATATGACTGATCAGTGCATCTGCAGTAAATACTTTTAGGTCGTGGATTACATGCTTAAATGAGGTGCTTCTGGTAGAACTACCAGAAATGCTGGTGGAGAAGTGCATGTGTGCAATTTTCGCAGATTCTAATTAAACAACGACAAAAGCATAAACAAAACTTATGTATATCCTAATGCTACATATAACAAGATTTCCTTTACCACTGATTTTAGGTCTGGTTATTCCATTTTCTGCCCTCCGACCTATTTATGCAATCTCGTCTCTTTGCTTCAGTACGGGCAACTTAAGTTCCTCCTCATCACCCTCAATTTCTCTTTAGCCCTTTGAGCCTTACTCTGAGCTTTCATTTTGACTTCCTCAACATACTGCAAGTAAAAATTTTAAAAGCTACTTAGAAAATCAGACAAGAAAAGAACTCAAATGGTCTGTGGTGTGCCCATGAAAACACATAACGTTCATTTGGACATGCATGGACGCGTGTGCATGTACACACACACACACCCCTGGCCTCTGCATGGAATAGAGCCATCAGCTGCACCACATTTGCAAAAATGCAAATTATGTGTAGACGAACACACACACACAGACCTCCGCATGGAATAGAGCTATCAGTTCAATCAAGTGCACACTATATTTGGTGTGATGGAACATGATAGAGCTACTCTATGTTGAGGTTCGATAAAGTTCATGTTTGGTGCAATGCTACCGTAAACTAGATTTGGGTGAGAAGATATTTACTAATATACCTGTTGCTTTCTTTTCCTCTCAAGCTCTGCCTGTTAAAAGTACAAGCAAACAGCCAACTTCATTCAATATAGAAGTTAAATAATGATATAGACAACAAAATGGACTGAGAAGTTTCTGATTACCAAAGCCTGTTTCAAATGAGCATTCTCCTCTTTCAACTGGTTCAGCTCTGCTTCAAGTTCAACTGTATAAGCCTGTCGAAGAAATATTTATATGTCAAACATGATGCCTAGCAGAGAAAATCAATTGTCACCGAGTTCCACGGTATTTGGGCTTGAAACTAATTTCAGAAAAAGGTTGAACTTCAGAATGGATGTTCATGTTATAAAATCAAAAACTGCTTAGAACCCCAATATGACCTGCATAATTTTTCATCAGAGTTCCATTGGAGTTGGACTATATCTAGAGGTCAACTTCAGAATTAATTTCCGTATAGCACAATAAAAAACAGCTTAAAAACCCAAAATGACCTTCATAATTTTCATCATAAAACTCGCCAACAAAGTAACAACCATATCCACAGCATCAAACAATTAGCGCTACCATGATATTGGGATGCAATCGATTAGATTGAAAGATAAGACTTGCCAGAAGATAGTAAAGATGTACGATCTTAAGGATACAATACCGTAACTAGTATCATCAATTAGATTGCTGGAGACATTTAACATTCTTATGTTGAACTATATCTCATAATTTACTTATAAATATGGCTGATTATACTAGTCTAGCTATCCTAGCTTATATAGCTTTGTCTACCAGAAAAGAGATTGCATCTATAGCAAGCCGTACCTGATTCTGTATAAAAGCATCACCCTTATTTAATCTACTCCGACAATCGGATTGGGTATGGACTAACATCCATGATCATTTATACATAATATAATAGGAAAATTCAGCATAACCTGTTTTCTCGCTCTTGACCTCGCCGCTGACTCTCTATTTTTGATCATCCTCCTTTGCCTCCTCTCCACCACTTTCTCGACCGGACCATCAACAATCCTCTTCCGTCCTCCCCTCATCCCAATAGCTAAACCGTACTGGTTCATGTTATCCACTTGATTCCCGCACATCCCATCAGATGAAACCGGACTCGCAGGCGACCTGACTCCCAATCCTTGTACTTGCCCATAACCACCACCACCATTACCTATTCTCCCGCCGTAACATACAGCAGGTAACTGGTACCCGACACTCCTTTTCCCCCCTATGTAAGCTGGTGGCTCTCCAACACCACTCTGCGATAATGTTGGCAAAGTCGCAACACTGACACCGGCACCGCCACCTGCACCTAAGCCGATAGCAGGCCTTTCAACATAACTAGGCCCCATTGCAGAGTTATTGCGATTTTGGTACATTCCATACGGCTGCTGTTGCTGATGTAAAATGGCGGTATGACCTTGTTCACGAACTACCCCTGCCTTGACTAAGAAATCCTCCAAAGTCATCTCTCCAAAGGTAGGCTGTCTCTGATTAGAACCCAAATTCAGAACTTTGTTTGGGTTATGTGCCTGTTCTTTTTGAGTCTTGTGTATCTCCGACCACACCTCGTCCACTGTTTTCCGGCACAAAGGCGCTGGGAGAGTCAAGGAACCTTGTCTAGACAAGCTTGGTTGCTTCATGATACCCTTCTCCGTAAAAGTACTATCTCCCACTGAAAACAGCACATTGTTGTTAGTGCTGCTAGTGGTGGTAATTGTGGTTGTCGTGTTCGTATTGTGGCCTTGCGCATGAGCTTGGTTTTCTTCAGCCGTCCAGATGCTGTTAAGGAACTCGTCCATGTTCATGGACCCAAAATTTTTGCCACCATCGCAAAGTGTATGTTGAAATTCGTCGAGTGTGAGGGAATAGATCGACGACTGTCGACCAAGTAAAGGGCATGCAATGTTTTTCTGCTGTTCCTGTTGATCTGATTGTAATGCTGAGTCGACCTTGCTTTGTGATGGAATTTCTGATTCGGTCACTACCATTTTTGGGCTTGATCATAAAAGTTTCCTCCCAAGGTTGAATTCAGCTATCGCAGATGTCCTCAAAATGAACCTGAATCCCAAGAACACCTCTGCGTATTCACAGATGCAACGTTTATACGTATTTTACCTGTATATTAAGCACTACATTTCTCATTGATTCCTGATGCAGATGGCTAACATGCAGTTAATAGTGCATAAGCCTTAATTTCCTTTTGTATGGTATATTAGGCGGAAATGGAAAAAGAAACCCGCATTACATATATGGAGCAGAAATTCAGAGATTTGTCGTTAAGAGAGACTTGTAGTAGTACCCAATGCAAAAGAGAGGTAAGGTCCTCCCATCTACTAACTTGACAATAAGTTTTAGTCGGCAAAATTTCCAATCTTTTATCAAATGTTCCAATAAATTAAAGCTGTAGGAGAAATAAGCCACCAGTAGTAAAATTCAGAAATAAGATGAGGGAAATAAATAAAAGCCACAAAGGCACATGCATGGGATCATAGTCCTTGAACATGGAGTTTATATATACTCTAGCAGCCTACATGCCTGGCATTACCTCTTTGGCCTGAAGTCAAAAATCAAGAATATTAGCGAATTCTCATGCAATATTAAGCTAGACCAAGCAGAAGGTTGTAATGTTGGTACTGTTAATCCTACAAATCTCTAAGGTAGACCAAGTAGAAGGCTGTAATATTGTACTACTAGTGTTGCAAAACTTCTTCACATTAGTCAGATGTCTCAAGCAAAACCCCCTCCTGCTCCCACAACCAACCAACCAAAATCCTCCAACACAAGAAGATGAATGAAAGGGTACAATCGTTAAGGTCTTTTTGATGCCATGTCTAATCAAACTTCAAGTCCATGACTGAAATTGGAATATATCTCTAGGTGTAAAATTAAAATGGCATAAGCTTCACTTTAATGTTTGAAGTAGTTAGTGGCCAGATTCCCAGCCCACTACTCCTCCCTAAGAATAAAGCAAAATCAAATGAACTGGTCAAACCAAACCCTAAAAACTCCAAAATAATACTGCCTATGGCATGTGGAGATGGTTTTTTGTGTTGAATTTCAAGGCAATACCAAGCAGTTTATTGGCTTAAAACCCGTGGCCAGCTTTAAGTAAATGAGCTTTGTCGGTTACTCGAAATGCTAACCCTGAAAAGTTCTTCACATATTGAACGCACACAAACAAAAGAAACGTTCTAAAACTAAAGCAAAACCAGGAAAGCAGCAAAACTAAGCAAAGACAAGCAAACTACTCATAACAACCAACTTTGGTCATTTCCTTTTTCTCTTTCCTTTTTCAAATATTATCTCGAAATTAGAAACAGCTACTCATTCTGCCTGGCCGCTTGGGTTTAGCACTTGAGCTGACTTGGGACAACAGTAGAGTTGCTAAAATGCACAAACAACTTCTCTCAGAGTTACACTAACTGCATGCAAGTAAAATCTCAATAAATATATACCGAAGAAAACCTTTTTGGTTCACCAAGCTCATACTCATGCCTCCATCTAACTTCACAACTGAAATGCTTACTGACCCACAACCAACACTAACGAGCCTAGGGAGCTTCCAGCTTCACAGATAAATATTTGCGCGCGCGCACAGAGAGAGAGAGAGAGAGAGAGGGGTGGGGGGGGGGGGGGGAGGTGTCTTTAACCCTCAGCACTGGCCCGTAGACTGAAAATGGATCACAGTTATCCTAGCTTTTGTAGCTGGGGGGGGGGGGGGGGGGGGGGACCCGAATATATCTGAGGTCAATTTGTACTAGGTGGGGCCCGACGATGCGTAAGGGGTCGAATGGCCTCTCTGCTGAAAAAACAAAGAAATTGTTGATTAAAGCCCCGAAAGTTATCAACGCACGGACTCCTCGACACGTTTCTGCCATGTGCTACGGCTACAGTGGTTTCGCAGTTTGCTCCTTTGCTCAGAGTAACACGTGTCTTGTTCTTGAGAGAGAGAGAGAGAGAGAGAGTGTGATTTAGAAAATTACATCAGATCAGATCGCTAAGGAGATCTAGGCTGTATTTTCAGTACTCGCTGGTTTGACGTGAACTGTAAACATATGTAGAATTTTAAATAATATAACATTTAATATGTTAATTGAATTACACAATTCAGACGAAGACGAAGAGTTAGGAAGTAAAAATCACTTTCTAAACTCAGCTAACTTTTTATCAAATTTTATAAGTTATGACACTACTAATAAATAATATAGCAACAAAATTCTATATGTATTTGAAGAGGTTATAACATACAGTGGTAGTAAAGGCGAAAGAAAATCCTCTTTAAGTGGCTTAAAAAGAAACCAAAGATCCCGTAAAGGGAATAGATGTAGAAGAAATAGAAAAAAATTAATAAACAACTACTTAGACAAAGTAGGAGAAAATTATTGCATAACCCAATGATTGATGAAATGGATCTAGCTGTTCTAAAAGAACAACAATATAAACAAGAAGAAAAAAGAGTCGTATCAGAAGTAAATAAGGCGTTTGCTTATATGAATTTATGTAACGGGAAAACTAATCCAAACTATGTACGAGCGTGTAATCCATAATTAAATTTATAAAGAAATTCTAAGTTTAATAACGCTCCTATAAGGATAAATTTAAAACAAGAATTTGTTCCCAAAAATAGAAGAAATGAGCTCGTAAATCAATGCAGCATATATCTTGATATCGATCGTATTTCAAATACTGAAGAAACAATCGATAATTGGGCACAAGCCTTAAGAATTGCCATATAGGTGGTAATTTAACAGAAAGTCATGCTATGAGACATTTTATTCGAGTAATCCTGCGAAGAAACGCAGCTAGGTTTTGGAATAGCATAGCAGATAACGAAATGATTATTGAAGCTCAGAGCAAGCTCAATATTTCTGAAGAATGGATAATATTTTATGCAGATAACTTCAAAAGAGAGTTCTACAAAATATCTAATATAAGTATTCAAGAAAAAAGTGCTTTCACAAATTTGACAAAACTACAAATATGTGATATGTACTATCTTAAAAATTACACTTGTGAATTCAAAAAATATTTTTACAGGTTAGAACTCAGAGATAGTCTTCATTGGCAAAAGAAATTTATTGCCAAACTCCCTAAACCATGGGACGAGTTAGCAGAAAAAGAATTTGTTAAACTCCTAAATGACAGAATGTTTTGCGATTCTTTAGGAGGAAGGATTGCAGCTGTAAAAGAAGTTCTAAAGATATATATATATATATATATATATATATATATATATAGGAGCTGATCCGTTGATAGCGCTAGCAAAATGGGAGATCTTGCTAGCGCGATCTGACCGTCCATCCCTTCTGGATGGACGGCCCAGATCGCGTATTTTTGCGGCGCTGTCAGAGGTCCGCTACACAGTGTAGCGGACCATCCTTTTTACCATTTTGCCCCTGCTCCCCCCTCCGCTACACTGTCTAGCGGAGCACATAATTTGGCCCACGTTTTACTCCAAAATGTCGTCCGCTAGACAGTGTAGCGGACGACTGACACAGTCAATGTCAGTCCTGCCGATGCACGACTATTACTTTGTCATTATCTTACCGTCCGCTAGACAGTGTAGCGGACCGTTTTTCCCTTTCTTTACTTCGAAACCCTTATTCATTCCTTCTAAACTGCTATTCATTCCTTCTTCTCACAATTCTTCTAGCGGCGTTGGCAAGTAGATCGGCGCAATTTCTTCTCAAGAAATCCTTTATTCGACGAATCAATCACGTAAGTTCACAAACCAATCCTTTATTTGTTCATAATCTAGAGTTGTTATCGCGGCTTATGCATGATTTTGAATGTGTGCGCGGTGCTGCATTGTGCTAGCGTTTGTCAATGTATCTATACATATATATAGATTATATATGTGTATTGCGTATTATTTGTTCATGTGATTTCACTTGTAAAATCCCATTCCGTGTCTGTTTGTATCTATGTACATTGCATATACACAGCATGTGAACTTATGTGAGTATTATCTGATCACATGCTAGCGTTGACTGTGCTAGCGTTGTATGTTTGAGAATGTTTACGCTTCCAACCTTGCCGTTTTGCATAATTTCAGTTGCGAAAAATGGATTTCAACCCTGGACCAGAAGATCCGTCCGTATTATACGACCAAGCAAACCATATCAGTACGCTCATATGGGATGGTGGAGTAAGATACTTATTTTATCAACTTTGTTATTCTTGGGAACGTTGTATATCGTTTAATTTGCTTAAATTGTATTTATTAATTCGTAGGAAAGAGCACTTCTCAACACGGTAGAAGTATCCGATAATTTTAAAGAATGGAAATTGAACAGAACCCAGAAAAGATTACTGCGTGGGATTGGGTTTGGGATTTTCACGCGTGGGCAGATCTTTCAACAACTTGACCGGCACTTAATAGGTGCCCTTGTTGAAAGGTGGAGAAGTGAAACGAATACGTTTCACTTCCCTCTCGGAGAGCTGACAATTACCCTAGAAGATGTAGGGTTCATCTTAGGGTTACCGGTGACGGGGCGGCCGGTAATAGCTCCTCCGTCGGAAGCAACGAATAAGAGGACCGCTAGGGACTTCTTTACTTCGATACCCCAGGATCAATTTAGCACTGGGGGTATCAAGTTGAAATGGTTGGTAGATACCTACAAGGTTCTGCCGGATAACTACACGGATCAGATGCTTGTGCTGTACACACAAGCTTTCCTCTTGTGGGTGATGGGGGCAATTCTGTTCCCAACAACGTCGAAGAATACCGTCAGCGTCAAATATTTACCGTTGTTGGGTAACCTGCTGGAGGTTGGGGATTATGCCTGGGGAGCCGCAACTCTTGCGTACCTCTACCGAGCATTGCACAAGGCAACGAGGCCCGACTCCAAAGCGATATGTGCATGTCTCTCGCTATTGCAGGTATATCATACAATTCTTGATTACTCGCTCGTTTCTTTTTTTTTGGGTTGAATTGACAATAAAATTTGACGATACTTTATTTAATTTGTCTTTGCTCTCAGGTGTGGTCTTATGAACACCTTGCTACCGGCGCACCCACGCGTAGGGACGGAACCGATAATGTGTGGCCTCGGTTGTGCGCCTGGGAGTACAGCCACTACCAGAGGAGAGACGATCCCCATCACAACATTACGTACTATCGGGGGGAGCTCGACTCGTTATCTCCTGGCCAGATGCGATGGGCACCGTACAAACATTTGGCGCGACGGGTGGGAGAGTCGTTCGTCTTCACGCTCTCCGGGTTGCAACGCACACCCCTGATCCACTTCGAGGTCGCAGAGTGGCAGCTGCCAGATCGCGCTATGCGCCATTTTGAGTGCCTGCAGGGGTTGCCAGCAGGCGCGCCGGATATGAGGCTTAACAGGAACCCACCGGGTGTCCCTCGGTTTGGCAAGGCAAATGCGCACGACTTGTGCGCACGAGAACTTGAGGTTTGGGATTCCTGGCAGGACACGCTGGCGGCCATTGTGTCGGAGCCTGACCCCGTGATCAGTATCGAACAGTACAATGGGTGGTACTACCGCATCACCCGGAGGAGAGTAGCTCCAGTAAGGTTTGAACGCGGGGAGAAGTACCACCCTAGGGGTCAGATCGATGAGCACATGGCATACAATCTGGTAAGTTGGCCAATAAGTGCTTTAATTGAACTTGATGATTCTAACTGTGTATGAAGTTACTTATTTATTATCTCTCTGGATGTAGGTTAATGCCTCGTTCGCCTTCTTCCAGAAGTTGCGCGAGCGGAAGGATTTGGTGGATGCAATGGGCGAGGAGCTTCGCCAACAGGCTGATGCGTTGGCGTATGGCTGCGGGAATTTTTTACACCAAGCATCGGGCCAGCCTTCCGGCGTCAGCCCGGGAATGGGTTATCCGGGGTGGCAGCCCCCATATGTGAGCGAGGGATACACCGATCCCTCGGGACAGACTTCGGGAGTGAGCCAGGGATATGGTGGTCCCTCTGTACCGGGAATGGGTGGTGATTGGGGACAGCCAAGCACCATGGGCCAGGCTCAAGCGCCGTGGGAAGACTACAGTGTGCCCTCCTTCTCTTTGCTATTGGACTCGGAACCCCAACCCTTCTCTCAGAGTCAAGTCACGCAAGACTGGGGTTTCGGACACATCAGTCTGTCGGAGACACTGCCTATTGTCCCGTGGGCAGGACCATCTATTGCCGAAGGAGGGCAATATCCCCCGGTCGACCCCCCGGAAGGAGTGCAATATCCCCCCGTCGACCCCCGAGGGCAATATCGCAAAGGGCATCCAGTGAAGCCCCTAAAGCCGCATAAATGCCAAATAATCAGAGAGCGTTATTTTAGCGGCTTCCCCGGGACAAAGCGTTGTATAGTGTGAATCATCCGGAGGGCATGGATTACACTTGCGAGTGGGGAGAAATGGCCTCCCTGGCTCCGGGGAGTTGGTTAGACAACGGTGTCATCTCCACATACGTGGAGATTCTGAAGGAAAGGGGTCGGGAGCGGCTGAACGAGTACCCGGCCATTTTTTTGGTTGATGCCTTTTTTCATAGCCTCCTAGTGTCTGAATGGCATGAGTGGGTCGAGCAAAGGCGGAAGAAAAAGTTGAGCCAGTGGAGACCGTCCGCTAACCTACGAGCGTATCTTGCTAGGGATAGTCCAGTGAGCGCAAGTGTTGCCGACGTGTTTCTAATCCCATTTTTAGGGGAAAGCCACTGGTACTTGGTTTGCTATGAACCGGTGGAGAAAGTCGTATCGGTGATCGACAGTCTCCACGACGATACCGCCTTTATGCCTGTGCTGCAGATGTACAAAGCCCAGTTGGATTCAATGGTAATATTACGATTGTTGTTTAACAGTTATTGTAACTTGGCATAAATGTTAACTCGTGTCTTACGCCGTTTTGTGTTTCTTGCAGAATATATTTTGTGCAATGGTCAATGGTGTCCGTGGTAACCCTGTACCGGCGCGGCCAAAGCTCGATTGGCGACTGAAGAAGAGGAGGCCCAAGCAACGTAACACTTCGGACTGCGGCGTTTTCCTTTGCATGTACATGGATTACATTTGCCGGTCCGAGAGCCTCAAGGCGGCGGTGTGGAGCCAAGCAGAAGTAGACACCTTTAGATATAGAATGGCTTGGCAAATTATGAAAGGCCGGCCTAGAGCGGTTAGGTTTATTGTAAATCCGGCAAATGCCGAGAATCCCTCCCAACATGATTCCCCCGTTGACATTGTACCATTACACTTTCATTTTTTTTTAATAAACTATGAATATTTAGAAAGCTCTCATTGATTTGTGTTGAAGATTATTGATTGATTGATTTGTCTGATTTCCGTTGAAGATGATTTGAGTTTGGTTTTTTTGGCTCTCATTGAGAATGATTGAAAGGTGGAAAACAAAATCTGTCCGTTAGATAATGTTGCGAACAGTGGTGGAAGTGAATTTTCTAAGTGTTGGGTTAAGACAATCTGCTGGTCTGTCCGCTAGACAATGTCGCGGACGATGGGGGTGGGGAAAATTTTTGAATTGTTGATATAAGGCATTTGGCTGGCCTGTCCGCTAGACAATGTCGCGGACGGTGGGGGTGGGGAAAATTTTCCAAGTGTTGATATAAGGCATTCTGCTGGCCTGTCCGCTAGACAATGTCGCGGACGGTGGGGGTGGGGAAAATTTTCCAAGTGTTGATATAAGGCATTCTGCTGGCCAGTCCGCTAGACAATGTCGCGGACGGTGGGGGTGGGGAAAATTTTCCAAGTGTTGATATAGGCATTCTGCTAGCCCGTCCGCTAGACAATGTCGCGGACGGTGGGGGTGGGGTAAATTTTCTAAGTGTTGATATAAGGCATTCTGCTGGTTTGTCCGCTAGACAATGTCGCGGACGGTAAGGGTGGGAAAATTTTCTCAATATCGATAAACAATAAATAACGTACGATTCACAATCAATGATCTCAATATATTGAGGGTATCTCAAATGGCACAATTAAGCGAGAAAAAATTTGGAAACACAATGAACATGTATACAATAAATTTGGTTATTAATAATAAATTAGGGTTCACATTGGGGGAAAGAAATTTTTTCACAAGCGCTCCGATCAAAGATTACAACTTGAAAATCCCACCAGCCAAGGTGTTCAAACACTACAAAGTCCCCGAGTTCGAGGCCATGCTGGGGCACGAAGACGTTGCAACCCTCTGCGAATTGCTTTTTTTGGGGTCGGCCGGGCTTCAGCTTGATTTCAACCTGCCAGGCCCCCTTGCGGCTATATAATCTTGAACTGTCATGAATTGTTGTAAATTGATTGGTAAAGGCTTCCGGTATGTCCTAACAAACACAATACAAAAAATAGGTTAGTTTTTAACCAAAAGATCAAACTTTTAACACACGAAAATACAGAGAAAGAGGGATGGGCTACAAGTTCATTCTCAAATCCCGGCATCATGACTTTGAAAAAGTGTTTGCCTGTCAGGTGCAAGTTGCCAATAAAATCGTAGGTGGTCTCCGATCCAGAAGCCATCGAGGTCGGCGATGAGGGGAGGACGGTGGTGTCGCCGGAGATGTGGGTCGCCGTAGATGGGGTAGCGGCTTGGGTTAGATGTTCGAGAGAGAGAGAGAGAGAGAGAGAGAGAGAGAGAATATAGCGGACTGATAAAAGCTGATTGCCCGTTTTGATTAATATATACAATAGGATAGAGGTCCACTACATTGTATAGCGGACATAAATGAAAACCAAAAGTTTTTCTGCGATGACGTCCGCTACATTGTATAGCGGACATAAATGAAGACCAAAAGTTTTTTTGTGATGACGTCCGCTACATTGTATAGCGGACATAAATGATGACCAAAAAATTAGGACTATGCATATCCGTCCGTCCGCTACATCAGAAATCGCTACATCAGAAAAAAAAATTTCCAGTATTCGGTTGAAAAATTATTAGAAAAAATTATTACAAATGTCAAACTTATATAAAAATTATTACAAATGTCAAACTTATACAAAAAATTAAAGGTCCACTGCAGCTTGTCCGTCCTCATCTTCGGCGTCATCTTCTGCCCCATCTTGCAAACCCCCGGGACTTATCCCCAGTGCCTTGTAATGGTTCCGCTTGTCGTGGTCGGTCATTTTGTTGCACAATGCACACCTTCGCAGCTTTTTAGGTTGAGTTGCCGTTTCAATTGAGCTTTTCATCCGCGTAGATCTCTTGCGGCCTTTCGTTTGCGATATAATTGGATCCAACGGCCGGATATCATTGTCGCCTTCCTCCCCCGGCTCGTCATCTTCGGATTCCGTCGTAGGCTCGGTGTCAACCGCATTGGTGACTGAAGCTGCTTCCAACTGGTCGACGATGGGCTCTTGCTGCTGAGCTACCTCGAGGAGATGTTTATAACCGACCATTGTAGCAGCAGCCTTTACGGACAAACGGGTGAACATCGTCACCAGATGATTATACCGCAACGTCTCTGATTCTTCAAAGTCAGTATACGGGTGCTCCGGAAAGGAAATGGTACCGTGCAACCTGTTTGCACCTTTCGTCCACCGTGGCAAGACGTATTTATCGGGGATTGTCCTGATATTCTTCTGGGTGAAAAACCGCAGAATGTGTCTACACAGGATGCCATGGAACTCAAACTTCTTGCAAACACATGTCACCGAGTCCGTCAATGTGTCGTGGCTCACCGTATAAATTCTGCGCAGCTTCTCAGGGACGAGGTCATTCACGAGCGAATAAACCTTGTACTCACGCGTAGACATTTCTGCCACCTTGTTTATACTGTATCGTCCCGATTTTCGCAGCTCTACTTGGTATAGCAAGAAGATCTCCTTCGTATAGACTTTGGCACCGTTCAGCTCCAGCGGGGTCTCTAGCAACCTTCTCCTTTGTTTGTACGTTGTTGCAAAGTCGGCAGCCCTTTCTTTTACGAACAACGAAGCTACCGCTTTTTGTGCGGATGCAACGAAAGTCTTCAAATTGGTAGCTGTACCCACATAACTATCGAACGTGGCATTCATAGATTCACTCCTGCCCGTCGTTTTCATGCCCGCTGAAAAATACCTCCTCGTGTAAACGCCAATCCATTGCTCTTTGCGCTCGTACAAGTGCTGGAGCCACTCGTTGTCTTGCAATGAGTAATCCCGAACAAGCTTTTCCCACCTCTCCTCGAATTCCTCAATCGTTAATGACTTGGTAATGCACTTGTCAAAATCCTGTTTAAAGTCTGGATACTTTGCGTACACGTGATGCAGACGTTCAGGGTATTTGTTGCTTATGTGCCAAGTGCACAAGTTGTGCCGGGTGTCTGGGAAGACGGTCGCAATAGCCTTCTTCATTGCCAAATCTTGATCGGTGATGATCACTTTGGGTGCTTTGAAGTTCATTGCTTCCAGCCACGTCCTAAACAACCATACAAAAGAACCCTCGCTCTCGTCCCTTAACAAGGCGAACCCGAACAGGATGGAGTGATAATGATGATTGACGCCGGTGAAAGGAGCGAACGGCATCGAGTACTTGTTGGTACGGTATGTGGTGTCGAAAGTCACGACATCCCCAAAATGCTTATAAGCTAGCCTCGAACGACCGTCGACCCAAAAAATTGTACTAACTCGATGCTCGTCGTCAAGTTTATAGTCGAAGGTAAACTGCGGGTCCTCCATCTGCATCCGTTTCAATAGGCTCATTGTCGATTGCGCATCATTGAGGTCATACGCGGCTCGTCTATGGGTTCGGACCGCGTTACGAACGTCTGTCGTGTTAAAGTTTAAATTTTGAATTCCCCCAGCCTGTTCAGCAAGAACATTAACAATCTCAGTAGGTCCAATTCGCGCATTGCTCATTGTGTGAATTAGGCTCCTCGCGACCTTACCCATCTTCTTGTGTTGATGCATCTGACTCACCTTAGAAGGAGTTACTAACGGGTGATTGTGTGCCAGTTCCAGGCTGGTAATAAGCCAATGATCATGATTGGCTTTGTAGCTTACGAACATCTTGACCTGGCAATTTGTGCGCTCAAAGCAGTCCCGTCTTCTACGCGAATATCCTATTTCATCATCACTGTCATCATTGCCTACGCGTGTCTCATTTTGCTGTGGATTTCTGCCCCTATGACACTCGTATAAGCGAGAGCATATCTTTTTTGTTACGTTGCTTGTTCTTGTAGTCTTTATTCTAATGCCAAAACCAACCCTCAATGAATACGCTCGAAAACATTCTTCAGCTTCTTCCAATGTTTGAAACGTTCGTCCTAGATACGGATCACTAGCATCTACGGGGACGTTGGAGCTCGACACGAAATCAGACATTGTGAAACAAGACCTGTGTAGAAATAGACTACGCTTAACAATCAAATGGCATTTCTAACTGAAAATATTACCTAAAAATTACCTTGACGAATAGACCAATTTAGGATGACAAACATACCGTATACATAACCCCTGAAAGTGTCTCCAAATTAACAATTATTAATTTACTGAACATAACAAATTAAAATTACTAAGATAAATAGACGAATTCATCATGCCAAAAAATCGAATTAAACTATAATTTTATTTAGAGTTAACAAATTACACCTTTTTTATGAACATCATGTCTAGAACATCACAAATTGAAGAATAGAGTGACAAATTTCTAGAACATAAAAAAAAATCTATACGTTTTTGTCCGAACAAAATAAAATTATATTTTACCATTCAATCCATAAAGAAAACTTCACCATTCGCAAACTTACCTTACTTGAGTGAAGCTTGAAGCAAGTGTTACTCGAAGCTTGAAGGGAGCTGAAAATGGAAGCGAGTCCGAAGGAGGAGAAGAAAATTGTAGCCGAAGGAGCTTGAGGAATTCCGACAACCCGTCGTGTGTAGAAATAAAGGTACAAACACGTGGAAATGTGTCAGATGTGTCAGTCGTCCGCTACACTGTCTAGCGGACGACATTTTGGCTGTCAACGTGGGCCCAATTATGTGCTCCGCTACACAGTGTAGCGGAGGGGGGAGCAGGGGCAAAATGGTAAAAAGGATGGTCCGCTACACTGTGTAGCGGACCTCTGACAGCGCCGCAAAAATAAGCGATCTGGGCCGTCCATCCCGAAGGGATGGACGGTTAGATCGTGCTAGCAAGATCTCCCATTTTGCTAGCGCTATCAACGGATCAGCTCCCTATATATATATATATATATATATATATATATATATATATATATATATATATATATAAATCGAATATGTTGCTAGCCTTAGGTAACTTGCCTAAGGCTAGGGACTAAACTACGTCGTTTAACCATTGTTTATAGTTTTTTATTATTATTATTTTTTCTCTCTCCCCGTCAAACATATCCTTCATCTCGTTCATCAGATCTGCAACGCAAGAAGTGCCCCATCGCCGGCCAGCCTCCACACCCGGGGCAGCCCAATCTTCGGTGGGGCCTATTAGTCGGCGCCCACGCCATTAACAACCGGCCATGGCGCATACCATTAGCAATCACCGCCTGCCCTTTCTCCCCTTACGACCACTTCGCCGTCACCAGCAACTTCAATCACTACTGCCGTAGACCACCCATCACCCACCACTACTCGGTTGCCGGCCATCCTTCTTGGCCAAGACACAACAATGCTCGCTGCTACCGCGAGACTATCCACCTCCCCGTGATTACAAACCACAGTACACAACCACACTATTGGCCCTTCTCCTACGGCCATATCTCCATTCAGCCACTGCCCCATCTTTCAATCACCGACCTCTTTTGTCGGTGACATACCACCCACGGCTACTGCAGATCGTCCATCAGACCATCATCAAGAACATCGTACACTGCCAGATCTCTTTGACCCGCCACATTAAGGAACCCGTCATACACAGCCGGTGATTGATTTTTGCGGTGGGCGCTAGCAATGAATCTTTGCTGTGGGCCTAAGAAGATAGATCTTTATGGTGGTTTCTGTTCTGTGGTCACATGAGAGAGAGACAGCTGGTGATGGGCTGTTTTCTGGTCTGATGAGAGAGAGAAATTGACTGGAAGTAGAAACTTCAGAAACGAACTCAAAACTACGTAGTTTTACTCTCTAGCCTTAGGCAAGTTGCATAAGGCTAGCAACATATTCGCTTTTTCATATATATATATATATATATATATATATATATATATATATATAAGTCGAAGCTGAGAGAAAGTTGACATGTCAATACTTATTTGGACGTGCTTTCTTTTTGCCATGTGGATAAAAAATTATTTCTCATGTACAACCAATTTGAATAACTTAAAATTATCACTTTCCTTTTTAAATTTCGTTCCCTCTTACCAATCTATTAGAATTAATCTTAACTTTGATCTTTTCATTCTATCATCATTGTAATTTGAATTTGAAAAGGTTAGCATTTAAGAATCCTACAATTTAGCCATTTATTTCGGTTACTTTTTCATAATATTTATTACTTTTAAGGAATTTTTCATTTCAAATTATCTTCAAAACAAATTTACATATCAATCTTCTTATATTTTTCTTATCTTTGATGATTCAAATTTTGACGTTTTGGAAATGGCCACACGGTATTCATTCAGAATCTAAGTTTAGAGATTCTTTCTCATTCAAACCTCATTTAGCCTTTCTATTATCAATAATTTACGTGGTTTTCTTCTCAAATTGCTCCTTACTCTTGAATGCTTCTCTGTCAAAATCCTATCTCTAGTTTATTACTCTACTCATTCACCCTTCCCCCGCTCTTCCACTCAGACTACTTTATTTTGACAAATTTGCTCGATATTTATATCTAATAATCTCTCTTCTTTTATATCCTAAGTAGCATATACGTCAACTTTTGTTTAGTCTCCTTTTAATGTGATTGCATGTACTCCTTTGTATGTCATTCAAGTTAATTTTAGTGATTTGCAGCTTCAAAGGAGGATATTGGATAAGATAATTGTTGACTCTTTAAATATAAAAGGTAAAAGCTCTTTGTAATTCATTTAATTTTTCATTTTTATGTGTAACTTTTTTGCTTTTTCTCTGTTTAAGTTTCCCATTCTCAATGTTTGATTTAGTCTAAGGAGACAACAAGTTATAAAAGAAGAAAGTTTGAATCACGTATCCCTTTTTATGCAATTCTTAAACTGTTGTTGGTTTTAATGTTTCGTGTTCGGATGTCATCTAGAATGCTTCTTTCAAATGCTATTGACAAGCTTAAAAGGAAAAGTTGAATGATATTACAGTCATTCTTAACACATGTACCCTTCTCAACAATCTATATTCTGTTAATCCTATGAAAAATTGTTATAGCGTTACACTGTTTGTGGCGTTTATAGTTGTTATAATTTGAAAGTTTAAATCTTCATATGTATATATTTTCCTATATTGTTCAAACTTTATATCTCATTAAAGTTTATAGTTCTTATTACCTATAAGTGTAATTATTTACGTATTTACGTGTTTAATTACGTCCTAATAGGTCACTGCAAATATTTAGCGACAATGTTATTGTTTAAAGACACCATAATATCATTGCACTTTTTCCTCTATCACCATTTGAGCTATTATTCGTGGTTCATCTAATTACTTTATTCTAATTTTATTCAACTTGAATTTGATATGGAGTTATATTATTTTGACACTCTTCATTGTTAAATTTAGGAACTATGAAACTCTTCATTGTTCAATTTGGGAACTACGACTATTTTGGTAGTGCTTTAGGCCATGTTACTACATGTATCGCACTCACACTTTAGTCCAAAAAACTCGTGATGGCCATATCAAAGATGACGTATAAGCAACAATCTCTTTTATGTGTTTGAACTTTATACGTTTGTACGTCTAACTTTCTTTTCCTTTAAAAATTGAACATGAGTGTCTACGTAATACGATACATTATCACTCAATTTTTGTCCAAAAATAAAAGTTTGGTAATTCGTAGTATCAATACATTGTTTAGTGACATTTCACTTTAATTAAAAATAAAAACACTCCCGTATGTGACACAATGTATGTAACCAATATATTTTTTGTGACCTTTTCTATTTCCTATTTAATAGTTTATTTGTTGATTCATTGCTCCCAAGTTACAGTATTTACTACATACTGATTATTGGTCATTCGTGTTAAATTTATTAATTAGCTTATGTGGTATGACATCGGTCCTTTGTAATATTTATAATGTTCGGTTTACTTTTTAGCATATGTTTAACCCTTTCACTTTTGTAGGTCCTATTAATTTTTACATCTTTTTAATTCTTTTTTCTCAACCTAACAAATATAAAGTTGCATAATACAATTATTCAGTAGTGACAATTTACTTAGTTTAGGAATTAAATGCTCCCGTGTGCAATGCACGGGATCAAAACTAGTATTGTATTGAAGGACATGTAATGAAAGATATGAAAAAGGCTCATATGAGTTATGACAATTGTTCTAAAGTCGACAACGTAAACAACTACGGATATGAAAAGAAGTCAAACTTTGAGGAGAAAAAGTTTGGAAACGAAAAAAGATATGTAAAGAAATGAAAAAAATTTCAAAAGAAAATTTAATCCGTGAAGAGAAAAACCAAAACCATGGGGAAGATATATTAGAAAGAAATATAATATTCCATATAAAAGACCTTCTTTAGCAAAAGGAAAACTACCAGAAGAGTGTTTATTGCTGGTTATATGGGGAAAAAGGACATTATACAAATAAATGTCCAAGTAAAAAGGAAAACAAAATATAAGATCTTTCTTATTTGCTAAAGAAAGATACGAGCCAACATGGGGATACGAATTAGATTCTAAAGACGAAGTAGAAGACCTTGTTTCAGAATACAACTACGAATTCGATGATGAAACAACATCAAATGACGAAGAAAGTTTAAACAGAACTTTAAAAGGCGTAGGCATAATCTTTATGATGTTAGAAACCTACGACTATGACGATACGACTATGAAGAAGAGATGATTCCCTTATTTAATAACATAATTAGTCAAAGTGAATCAATTGAGGAAGAAACTCCCAGTTCTAGTATAAACCATTGGGAGATGCCTAAAATCAAGGTTGGAGAAATATACAAAAACTCCATATTCTGCTTCAAGAATAAGAGGAATGTAGAGATCTCCAAAGTAGAAACCTTTATAGGTCAAACTAAAAAAAATACTAGACATTTCTCTCTTCAAGACAAATAAGGCAAAATAATACCTTAGAGAATGATATCACTATGTCTATATTGGTATGACACAAGCTAGTCACTGTCCATTATTCATAGATAGTAGAGACACACCAGTACTCTATTGTTTAACAGATAATCGGTGAAAAACTTTTGAAAAGGCCTTAATAGGGAGTATCCAAAGTAACTTGTATAACAAACCAATTTGGTTTGAAACTACACCAAACTACTTCATGTCCTTAAAAGATCATTATCTTAATAAAGCATTAGGACTGAGTATTCAGACTCAAGGCATGACCGAATTACGAGAAGTCTGCAAAAATATTGCAGTACAATACCGTCTGGTAAATACCACAAATCCACTAAGTAAAATGCTAAACAAGGAAGTGGAACTATTTGAACAAATAGTAGTAATATCCAAGCAATAAAAGCACAAAAGATAAATTCAAAGCAGCTATCATGGCCTAAAAAATGGGTGATAGGAGAAGGATTAGTTAGTAAACAACTAGAACAAATGTAGATTAGAGACAATAAAAGGGGTTGTTATCTATGAAGAACCAAAGAGATATTTTGTCTCTTAAATACCTTCCATGTCTACAAATTTAAAAGGATAAAGAAAGAAAAAAAATGGTAGAAGAAGCTATCAAAGAAAAAGACAGTTCTAATGAAGACATCATAGGGTAGAAAACAGTTACAGTTCCAATCAGACAAAGTATGTCATCACGTGCAGAAACTATATATGTAATGACCACAACATCAGTAAATGACACTGTCAAGAAGAAGCTTAAAGAAAAGGCTTGACTGGAGAAGAGCTTGAAAAGGGTATTCAAGACATTATGAGTATTATCAATGGTAAAAGAAGGTCCGAAAAAATGAATAATAAACGGATGGTGCTGAGTCCAAATGATTCTTATATAGAATTAAGTTTTGGCGTCCAGAGTTATCACCCTTTTAAAATAGATACTTTAGTAGATACTGGAGCATCCTATTGCTTGGCACGATCAGAAATTTTACCCTCTGAAAAATGGATCAAAACAGATCAACTCATGAACATGCGAATGGCAAATGACAATGAGTTCGAACCAGAATATGAAGCATATGATATTCAAGTCACAATAAATGGAAAGCAATTCATTATAAAGCGATTAATCCAATTCGACTCATTAGACGACAATTTCTAATAGGAAATTCTTTCCTCAAACAAGCTGAAAATTGACCATTTATTTAGGAAAAGTTTCATGTTGAAATACAATGTCAAAAAATTCCATTGTTAAAATATGCTGGTCAAAAATGTAAATTTAGCTTTCGTCCAGAAAAATTAGGAGAAATTCAAAAACAAATCCAAAGTGAGTCTCTCTACGCAGCCCAGCGTGGTGAAGAGAACACAAAAGACTTATGAAAAAGGTTACTTGAAGAAGAAATAACCAAAAAAGAATTACTTAACAAAGAAGTAATAAAAGAAAATGACGGTTGGGTTAAAAAAATAAACCAACATTATTAATGCAAACAAGAAAAAGAAATTCGTAGGCTTGATAGTATAAAAAAGATGTTAGAAATTTTTTTTAGTGATAACCAGCTAAAATTATGGAAAAATGATAAACCTTAAGCAACATTGATCCTCAAGGATAAAGATTATGTGGTTAATGTAAAACCAATGCAACATATAGTCTTGAAATGGTTTAGGAATTTGAACAACAGATTCTTGAAATACTAAATAAGGGTTAATAAGACTCAGCGAGAGTACTTAGAGCTTTAAACACAGCAACAGTCAAAGATGATTATAAAATTTCAAACAAGGATATGCTGATAAACAAAATTCAGCTAGCCAACTTTTTCTAGAAGTTTGATTTAAAAAGCGGATATTGGCAAATCAAAATGGAGAATCATCAATTTTATTAACTGCCTTTAGCGCACCATAAGGGCACTATGAATGGATGGTGTTACCATTTGGATTAAAAAATGCTTCACCTTTAATCTAAGGAAGGATGGATAACATTTTTAGAAAGCATGGAGATTACTGTGTAGTATATATAGATGATATATGAGTAATCTCAAAAACCGGAGAAGAACATAAAAATCATCTAAAAAAGGTTGTACAACAATTCATTGACCATGAATTAGTAGTATCACAAAAAAAATGTGAATCGGAACAAACCACCACTAACTTTCTAGGATTGAGAATAGAAGACAATAGAAAAATTATCCTTTAAGATCACAAAGCTAAAAAAGTAAAGTTATTTTCAAAAAAATCAATGATGTAACGTAACTTCAAATATTTATCAGGTTGTTAAATCACTCGAGGAAATTCATCCCACATTTATCAAACCTAACATAAGCCTTAAGTAAAAAGCTTAGAAAAAGAAAATGGATATAGGAAGATGAAGATACCTAAAATGTTCTGTGGATAAAAAGTCAGGTTAAAACCCTACTAGAATTATGTTAAAATTAAGCTTGCCTAAACAACAAGGAGACAATTTAGTTCTAGAAACTGAAGCTTCTGAAAATTTTTGGGGTGCAGTATTAAAAGCAATACCTCCTGATCAAGCTGAAAAGTAGTTGTGAGGATACTGGAGTGGAATCTTTAAGGATGCAGAAACTCAGTATCACATAAACGAAAAAGAGTTTTTAGCTATAAAACGTGGCATAAAATCTTTTTATATATTTCTAGTTTCAAAGCACTTTCTTATCAAAACAGTTAATAGGTGTTTTAAAGTTCTCCTAAAAAGAAAAGACCTAAGAGATATTAGTCAAATAATATTTTATCTATGGTAACCATGGTTCAGCTATTATACTTTTTATATAGAATACATCTCATCAACCAAAAATGCACTATCAAATAGCCTAACCAAGAAATTATGCTTTATGATGTAGGGAGTTGGTACCCTAAAAAAGACTACTCAAAAAGCCTTAAAGAAAGGTATGAAGTGAGAGATCCTAACCATCAAGAAAATTCGACTACTATGTCATTTACCCTAAAAAGAAAGAGGTAGTTCTTCGTCACTCACAAATCCTCCCTCAGTAGCGGAAGAAGATGGTTGGAACTACCAACTCGAAGGCCCTAAAACAAGATGATATAAAATTAATCATTCAAAATCAATGCTTAAGTTTTGGAATAAATAGAGTAAGGCTGAAACCTCGATAGCAAGGCGCCCTAAACAAGTGGACAAGAAAATAAAACATTACTATCCGAACAACAAGGATCTAAAAAGAAAAGTTGCAACTGACGACGATGAACAATCTCCAATGCAGAATTTTACCATAACGCAAACCAATGATAATAAAACAAAATAATTTTATGATCCTGGATTATGTAAAGAGAGCAAAAATCTCTTTGAAAATGTCTGGCACTATCTGATGGAAAATTACCGAAAGGAGTGATGAAAAACCCCCAGTCAATTAACTGATTATGTTAAGCACTTAAAAAAAGGCTTAATATAAATGATGAAGAATGAATGATAGTCCTACAAGAAAAGGAAGAACGAAACCAAGTGCTAAAAAAACTAGAAACATTGCTCTTAGCTGATATTACTACAAAAATAAAAAAATTAGCCAAAAGGAAAATGAACACGAGGAGATCCTTTGCAACCCATAAGTAAAAGGTACTGCATCCATGTCAAGGTCCTTTATGCAGCGATGTACTTTATCCTCAGACAATTTGTCACGTGTTTCAACACGACGCTCCATAATTTTATCAAACTTATCTTTCTATTCTTGAAATGAATGATTAGGCGGAAAGAATTTTCCATGACATCCCCAAAAAGAAGCCTTATCTCCATGCTTTAAGGTGAAAGCCTTACTCACTTTCATACAATAAGGACAAGCCAACCTACCATGTGTACTCCACGTATACAACATACCACATGCAGGAAAGTCATTGATGGTCCACATGACTGTTACCCTTAATTTAAAGTTCTGTTTAAGAGATGCATCAAATGCTGAGGCTCCAACTTCCTAGAGCATTCTTAACTCATCGATTAACGGCTGCAAGTACACATCTATATTTTTACCTGGGCTCATAGGATCAGGAATGAGTAATGACAAAAACATGAACTGCTTCTTCATGCACATATCTGGAGGAATGTTATACGGGACAATGATTACGGGCCATGTTTAGTAAGGTGTGCTAGAGCGTCCAAAAGGATTAAAACCATCGAAAGTGAGCAGTAAGTTGCACATTTTGAACCTCTGCAGCAAAGGGTGGGTATTTGTGATCAAATTCCTTCCATGCATCTCCATCGGCATGGTGTCTCAATAAATCGGGAACTTTACTACGGAAGTTACTATGTCATCTCATGTATTCTGCTGTTTTACAACCTTTGAAGCCTTACTGTCAGTGAAAAGTAAAGGATTATCTCCCATACTATCTTTCTTTTCATTCCACTGGTTGGTTTATACCTTGCGTGGCCACAAACCGGACACCCTTTCAAATTAGTATTCTTCTTCCAGAATAAGACACAATCATTATTACATGCTTCTATCTTCTAATACCTCAAAATAAGTCGCATCATCATTTTCTTAGCACTATAGTATGTGTCTTTTCATCCTCTAGCAACATTTCTTTGTTAAGCTTTAAAAAACTTTCAAAACCTTTATCACTTTGACCATTCTCAAATTTTAAGTGTAGCATCCTTGTTATAGCAGATAACTTGGGTGCTTTGTACTTCCTTTCCATATTGGCTCTTCAGAGACTTTTAACAAGTTGTAAAACTTCTCAGCATTCAGGTTTGACTCTTCTTCCATATTACGAATGCCATCATTAAAAGAATTATCCTAGTTAATTTTGGGAGCCTCAGCTTCCATCACCATATTTTGATATTGAGAGAAATTTCAGATCCCTAGGACTATCTTGTTTAACCTCAGTGGGCACCTCAACTGACACCTTCAGAATTGGTTTCCTGTGTTGAGTTCAATTCGCATAATTACTCATAAAACCTCTATGGAAGAGATCATAAATTACATCTTCGGGCGTTTTCTGACTTAATAGCTGGCAAACATTGCACGAACATTTAATCGTGTCGTCATCCACAAAGTCTCGTTGATTAAAAGTGAAGAGATTAAACCCGTTCACTTCCTATCTAAACTCTTCTGATGCTCCAATTGCACTTGGAGCAGTCCTCCATTGCATCTAACTTCGATCCACTGACATGATATATATCTCTTACTACCAAGTGAACCTATACAAGTCAAGTTCCGAATTAACCTTCTATAAAATTTTTTTTGAGTAGTCACTTAAAATAAACATGAAAAAGCTAAAGTCTTTCCGTAAAATTTCACTTTGGGAATGCTTACAAAGTGGATGATCATGTGTACAGAAAGTTACCAACATTATACATACCGACAATTAATGATCATCATATGTGATTAGTATCATTTAATTAGCAACATTATAGAGTGTTGTTATGATCTGTTATCAAAAGTTTTATCAAAATTATCGATAAATATTAGACGTTACGTGTTAGAAGAGAATTATGACTCCAATTGCAGTCAAAAGATACACTAATAGTAATATCATGAACTAGGATTACGGGAAAAGAGGGGACACTGGTGAATAGCTCAAGGAGTCTACACTACATAGCAACTAAGAGCAAAAATGTGAATCAATCAAGGAATGTAATTCAACAAAACTATGTGAAGCACACATATTAATAAACCAAAAAGCCAAACCACACTTTTCAGATTCCATATATCTTGGTTTCAAACAACATTTTTCAGAAAGTTGAACCATGCAAAATAGAAAAACTACTTTGGATATGTACCTTATTTTGAGTAACATACACTATAAGGAAAGGGGCTTTTAAAGATGAATTTTTAGCGACAGACACAAATCTGTCGGCTAAAGGAAGATTTATCGACGGATTTTTCAGTCGGTAAAACTCAGTCGCTACAAACTTTTACTGACGGGCCTTTCGTCGGGAAATAGTTCTACTGACTGGCCTTTCCTATTTTTGGCTGCTTTTTTTAAAATTTTGTAAAAACTTTTAGTGACGAAAAAATTCTGCCGCTAAAAATTCCGTTGCTAAAACTCCTTTAGGTAGCCATTTGTGATGGAATATTTCGCCACTAAAACGTCCGTCATTAGAACTCTTGACTTAAGCGACAGACTTGTAGCGATGGTATACGTCCGTCTTTCTCTCTCTTTTTGGTTCTCACTCGGCGACGAAATCTTCCCCCCCCCCCCCGCGACCCCGCCCCCAGGGATCCCTCCTTCGGCACTCCCCTGCGACAGCCCCCCACGATGCCTTGTGCAAAGTTACATCTCCTATGATGATTTCTTCAGCTGTCGACCCCCCCCCCCCCCCCGCGACAACCCCCCCCCCCCGCGACAATCCCCCCTCCCCCCCGACAGTCCCCACGATGCCTTGTGCAAAGCTACAGCTCCTGTGACGATTTCTTCCACTGCCAACCCCCCTAGCGATCCCCTTCTGGCGACAACCCCATTCCGGTGACGCCCCTCCCCCCCCCCCATGACACCATGTAAGGCTAAAGCTCATGTGGGCCTCCACTGCCACGCCACCACCGAGCCACCAACGCCTCACCACCTCTGTCGCCGATATGTCCATTTTGCCCTAATTTTTGTTTAATGTGTGTGTGTTGGATGTGGCGGTTAGAATTTTTTTTTGTAATTGTTATTCTATAGTTGTCCTTTTGGTTTAATGATCAGTTTGGGAATGTATATATTGGCGCATATGTATTGGCAGGTGAGGTGGTAAGTGTGGGCTATGGTGGAATGTAGGGCTGGTGGGTGGGTATTGTTATGTGAGTATTGCATTATCTCAACCCTAATTAACCTCGATTAACTGTAATTAACTCCGATTCACCTTAATTAAACCTAATTAATTATTATTAAATCTAAATAATCTTGATTAACCCCAAGTAAACAATAATTAACCCCCAATTAACCCTAATTAATCCCGATTAACCTTAATTAAACCTTAATTAACTCCGATTAACCCCTAACAAATCCCTATGTAACCCTAATTAACTAGAATTAACCCTAATTAATACTTATTCACCCTAATTAAACCTAGTTGATCCCGATTAACTGTAATTAACTTTGATTCACCCTAATTAAACCTAATTAACTATTATTAAACCTAAATAACCCTGCTTAACATTAAGTAAACAATAATTAGTGAGGATTAACCCTAATTAATCCTTACTAAACTCTAATTAAACCCTATTAATATATTCCTAATTAACCCTGATTATCCTAAATACAATCTAATCCTAACTATATTCTTAAACCCTATACTCAATCACAGGTGGGACAATATCAACTCTGCAAATAAACTCAACGAATTCTAAAGTGTCGCAATCCTAATTAACCTTAAGACATTAACTCTAATTAACCTTAATTATCTCTTACTTAAACCCTAATTAAGTCTAATTAAACCAAATTAACTCTAGTAACCTTATTTAGCTCGAATCAGTCTTCATTAGCATTAACCCTATTTAGCTCGAAGTAGCCCTAATCAGACCTAATTATCCCTAATTAAAACTAATTAACCTTATTAACATTAATTAACCCTAATTTATTGTTAATTTAATATCTAATTAGCCCTAATCACCGTTGATTAATTTAATTAAATCCTGATTGTCCTGATAAATTATAGACAAACCCTAATTAAACCCAATTAGGATAATTAATTGTAATTTGCTTTCTTAGTCTCAATTAGCCCGAACTAAACCTTGAATAACACCAATTGAGTCTAATTAAACACAATTAACTATAATCAACCTTAAATAGCTCGAATTACCCTAAATTCCCCTAATTAAGACATTAACACGACATGTTCACCTTAATTAGCTCTTATCTATTTAGGTTCAGTACAATATCATTTGGTTATAGTGAACTTGAGCTGCTCCTATAATCATTCATAAATCCTTTAATATTTAATGATCCACCAAATCAAGATTCTCAAGTAAATTCGGTGCTTTTGGTTGGTAAGTTTTGGACTCAAAAAATTTTCTTCGCTCGTCATGTTGAACCATCTCGTCTAAGATCTTATCTTCTGAGACTTCAAATAACACTTTTGGCTCGGAACTCCCCATGTCTGTAGAAGAGAAGACTTTCTGAGACAAAAGGTCTTTTTTATAGCCTGTTGCAGACATTTCCTGCCCTCCATTGTTCCTGAACTAATTAGATGGTAAATATACACAGTTTTCTTCTGATCAATCCTGTATGCCCGACATATGGCTTGCCTTTCAACTGATGGGTTCCAACCAATATTAAGCAAAATAACTCTTGATGCCCAAACTAGGGCCGATAAGAGGTAATATGCCTAATTTGAGCTAAATAGGGTTAATGTTAATGAGGGCTAATTCGAGCTAAATGGGGTTTGAAAGGCAAGGGAATAAATTTGGTTGGGGGTGTCAAGATTTGTGTTGCTTGATATTGTTTACAATCCGTTAGTTAAACGGCTCCATATATCGGGCATACAAGATCTGTCTGAAGAAAACTGTATATATTTATCATCTAATTACCTCAAGAACAATGGAGGGCAGGAAATGTTTGCGAACACGCTGAGAAAGACCTTTTGCCTTAGAAAGTTTTCTCTTCTAAAGACATGGAGAGTTGCTAGCCAAAAAGTGTTTTCTGAAGTCTCAGAAGATAAGATCTTAGACGAGATGGTTCAATATGACGAGCGAAGGGAACTTTTTGAGTCCATAACTTACCAACCAAAAGCACCAGGTTTACTTGAGAATCCTGATTTGGTGGATCCTTAGATATTAAAGGATTTATGAATGATGATTTGAGCAGTTCAAGTTCCCTATAACCAAATAATTTTGTACCGAACCTAAATAGATAAGAGCTAATTAAGGTGAACGTTTCGTGTTGATGTGTTAATTAGGGGGAATTAGGGAAATTCGAGCTATTTAGGGTTGATTACAGTTAATTGCATTTAATTAGACTCAATTAGTGTTATTCAAGGTATAATTCAGGCTAATTAGGGCTAATTGAGCCTAATTAGAGAATATTACAGTTAATTACCCTAATTGGGTTTAATTAGGGTTTGTCTATGATTTATTAGGACAATCAGGGTTTAATTAGGTTAATCAACAGTGATTAGAGCTAATTAGAGATTAAATCAACAATAAATTAGGGTTAATTTATGACTAGGGCTTATAAGTGTTAGTTAGGGGTAATTAGGTCTAATCGGAGCTAGTTAGGTTTAATTAGGATTAATTTCTATAAACTAGAGTTTAATTAAAAATTAATTAGGGTTAATCAGTTTTAATTAGGCCGCGTACGCAGCCTCCCCGATATGACTGCACGTGCCATGATATGAGCATCCCCACCCCCTGTTGCATCTCCTTAGACGCAGACACCGACCGTGGAACGCTCGTCGTTACATGAGGACGAGATCCATCGCATTGTTGCGGAGGTGTATAGGATGACCACGGCGCATTATCAGGTACAGCCATTATATACGTTTAGTAAACACTACATACGATTACTATCAAGATTAATGCGCCTGTGCCTTTACATGCATGGCACTACTGTTGGACATGCTGAGCTGGATCCGATTTACAGTGCCCCCGTGGATGAGGACGATCAATGAAATCCAGATCCGGGACTCGCCGCCACCCCTGATTAGCCCTTCCTTTCCTAGCTCTTTGTATCCCACTCTTGTTTCCCCGACTTGTACTCCCCTCCCTTCTTCTACTCTATTGTACCCCACTCCCGTGCCCTCCTAAACTTTATATACATTTTGTTTTTTGATTAGTATAGAATCCATTCTTTATATATATATATATATATGTGTGTGTGTGTGTGTGTGTGTGTGTGTGTGTGTTATGTCTATTTTAGGGCTAAATAATTGTTGATGGATCATCAATTATTTAACCCTAATGTGCATTGAGAAATACTCGCTGGATTGTGATCGTTGAGAATTTGTAATTACAGGTTTAGGTATTTAAAAATTAAAATTAGTTTGACTTTTAGCTATGGATTTTATTCCTTTGCTAAAAGTTAATGAGTGACGGAAAGTGTGTCGCTAAATTTTTACCGACAAACGTTTAGCGATGGATATTTCGTCGCTAAAAGTCATTAATTTTTGGTGGACGATTTGTTCCGTCGCTAAATATCTTACGTAATAAAATAAAGAAAAAACATGTATCGACATATGCTCTGTCTCTAATTGTATTAACATGTCCGTCGCTGAAAGTCGACTTTTAGGCGATGAATTTTAAAATTCCGTCACAAAACGTTTAGCAACGGGTTTATAAGTAACGGACTTTTAGTGACGGGGACTTCGTTGCTAAAAAGACTTTGCCAATGGGTATGGGACTTTTGGCAACGGATAATTCCGTCGCTAAAAGTCCTTTTCTTGTAGTGATACTTGCTCTATCTTTTTGAAGGAGCAAACAACAAAAATAAATAAATAAATAAAGCACCTATTTTATCTAGAAGCCTTCAAGAAATTTTGTTAGATCAAAGTTAAGTGGGGTTATAAGAGGGGTGTTGGGCCAGACCAGATAATTTTAAAGAGACGTGTCGGGTTGGGCCTAAAAGAGAAAGTTAAGCCCATTGTGGGCCACAAGAGAGGGAAGTCCATTTTCCAAAATATGGGTAGATCCAAGAGGATAAGATCTAGGAGATATGGGGTCAGACAAGATTGGAGAGGGTGATTTGGGGATCAAGGCCACTTGCATCTCTATCATAGTAGAAATATGCTCTAAATACGTGATGGGCCAAGGGGAAGTTGAACCACAAGATTAAGCACAATGAGTGCAACAGTATCAAAAAGTGGGAGTATGTCAGAGATTTGCACTTGAGTGGTTGGGGCCACATCAAAGAGATATTGTGTCTTTACAGGTGGGGATGACGTCAGTAGATCGATATCAGTGGATTTCAATGAGCTGCGGTGGACGGAAACATCTGACGGGGAAAGAACCTCTTGTTTAGGGTGGTCAAAATTCTATGGTTCAGGTACTTTACTCATCTCTTTTGAAAAAGTGTCAATTCTCATATCTTCAATTTCATCAAAATTCTCCTCATTAACAATAACTTGGTTATCTTCATCCTGGTGTATATCATTTGCATGCTGATTGTATGGAAAATCCCCCAAAAACCAGGTTAGAGTTTAGGATCAATATTAACATCATCATGTGCTATTATCTCTGTGTTGGCTTCCAAATTACTGTCTGAAGAGAGTGAATGTAGGGAGACTTCATGCGATGAGTCCGAAACAAATGAGTTGTGCACTAATGGGAAGGGGATACTGGAACTTGAAACAAAATAGGGCTAAGGGGAAAAGGCATCATAAAAATGTGCTAAATAGAGGCCATGGTTGTTGGCTAAGATTGTAATTCAAGAAGTGCGATTCCAATCTGATTTTGGAAATGCTAGAATGGATTGAGCGAACATGAGAATACCCTGAAGGAAATAGGTAGGTTGCGTAGAGATTGGGTCCAGAGTTATGTGTTGTTCATCGGGACAGAGAATCAATGACCTCTAGGAGATAGGAATGGCAGTGGCTATTATCGTGACCAATTTTACCATAACGATAGCATGTAAAAAACCCCTTTCATAAGAGCATCAGAGGAGTTGGCTTCCCATATCATCAAGCAGAGAAATAAAGACAATCGGTAACTGTGGTAGGTCAGTCATCACACGAATTTTAGTCACCGAATTCTAGTATCTGGCCAATCCAATTCTAGCAGTATTCCAGTGCTTGACCAATCATTTGGCTATGTAAGGCTGGTAACAGTCACTCGGGATATTGGAAACATGCATCCAGAGATCAACCGTTAGAAAATGAACGGTGGCATAGATCATGTGGGGAACCCATGGCTGAAGGAGGAGGAAGGCCTCGAACATATTCTGGGGACCATTGGTGAGGATCAGCGAGGCTTCTTTGAAATTGGAGAAGTGGAAAAGAAAAACCTGTGGAAGTTTTTGGACAATAACTGGTCCTTAAAGGAACTAATATTTAGTGGCCCTATTTTGATTTCTGGCTTAAGTGAACGTTCATTCATTTGGAAAGTGTCCACCAACATACGGTCTTTACCAACCCTTTCAATGCTTGTCACCTGTTCATTGATGGGTAGGAGCATTGTACATAAGTCAATAAAATTATCAACTAAAGTGTTACCATCGTGGTTGACAGGATCCATCATGTTAGGAAAAGTTAGTCAGGTGGAAGAGAAAAAACAAAGAGCTGGCTGAGTAAAGTGAATAGTGGTCCCAAACAGGTTTTCTGTTTCTAAGATTTGGTGGGGATGAAAGGGAAGTAAATGGAAGTACAAAGTTAGGTGGCTGAGTAAATGGAAGTACAGAGGTAAGAGGAGAAAGGTGGAAGGGGGAGGGTAAAGAAGTTTAACGGTCAAGTATTAATAAAATAAATCAAAAAAGATAGGAGACCATAGTACACAAAAAGCTGAGGTTGAAAGGTCTGTACGGTAGGTGTTGTCGGGAAGGGGGTAAGCAAGAAGACATGAGGGAGATGGCAGAGAGAGAAGTAGTCAAACGTGGAGCACGCTTGCTTCTCTCAACTCTGTTTGTGCATAGTTGAGATGAAGAAGTAAGGGGACTTAGGGAGCACGAAATGGCATCCATAATTGTTAATTTGCGTGTGTGCAAAGTTGAGATGAAGACGTGGGGGATTGATGGAAGGTACAAAATGGCAACAATAATTGTTTTTGTGTTTTGCACTCCAAAAGTAGTGTTTCGACATGTGAAGGGTTGGCCACTTTTCCTTTAATTACTTGTGTCATAATTTATTTTAGGGATAATTTCATTTTAGTTCCTTGTACTTTACTCTTTCTTTTATTTCGGTCCCTGTTTTTTCAAATCCTTGAAAAGAAACAATGCACTATGCACCGTCATTAATGTAATCCCCCTGCTAGTAATTCTGTTATAAATTTTGGGGGTATTTCAGTCAAGCCCTAGCCTTATAGCCCTCCACCTCTCTTTCTTCCCTTTATCTCTCTTTTGTCTTCCCCGTCTTCCCTCTCTTCTCCATTCTAGCAGCCATCGCCAAAATAATGAACTCCAAATTTCATCCCTACAAAACCAAAGCCATCAATCATCATCCACTTCAATTACATATGGCTCATCAAACATGGAACATCCCCCACTTGATTTAACATACCCCTCTTCCTCCCTCCGAGCACCAACACTCCAATGAGAGTAAAGGAAACCCAGGAAGATCGCGTGCCCCACACAAAGCTCTAAAACAGAGCACTACAAACCCTTCTGATCGCCACCATGGCCATCGTCTTCTTTCTTTGCGGCCCCACCGGTGACATCGTCGCCCTTCCTTTGCCTAAAATCTTAATTGACCCACCACTTTCACAAGGCAAAGCTCCCCAAAATTGATTACAATTCCATCATGCCCATCACTGACGAATCGTTGTCATTTGCCAATTCTCGATCTAGCTGGTGGTGATGGTTGATTTATGGTGGTGGCAGAGAATGTGGGGGAAGGAGAAGGGGGGAGTGTTAATGGCAGGTGTGGTGAATAGGTCTTTTTATGGCTGGGAATGGTGGTGATAGAACAACCTAGTGGTGACGGTTGATTTATGGTGGTGGTAGCGGATGTGGGGGAAGGAGGCTGCCGGGGTGAGGGTTGGGTTGGGGGAAGGCAGAAAGGGAAGAGAGAGGTGAAAGCTTTAAGCTATGGCACAATTTTTTTTGTTATTTGACCAAAATACCCCCAAATTTTAACCTTAAATGCTAACGGCGGGACTAAATATGATATGCATAGTTCATCGACTCTTTTTAAGGATTTGGAAATACAGGAACTAAATAAAAAGACAGATAAAATACAATGCACTAAAATGGAATTACCCCTTTATTTTACAAAATCGATTACTACATAAGGAATGGCAAAGCGGCCCTAATTTACATCTGAAAGCAACTTTTCCAACCATATTCATCAAACCCCGTTCCAACTTTCAATCTAACTATTTTATGCTCTGTAAACTAGACATTCAATCATGCTGAGCATTGTATATACTGGAGTATGCATCACGTCAAAACCTTATTACATCTCGTCTTAGGTTTACATTATGTCACATTATCTAGAAAATGCTATTTGCATCCCCTTCTTGTGCTTTTTTCCTCTTTTTGTCATTAAAAATCCTTGACAAATTAATGTGGACAAGCTATCATCGAAAACAATCATTCGCTTTAGTTTTTCTGTACTGTTGAAACAGTTTTATGTTCTGTGCAAATATTGACCAATTGCGTTGAAGTCCTCGTATTATTTATAAGTATTATCCCACAAGTTTCATTGGCCACTAAAAAAAATATCAAAATTAAAGAGAGCATATAGTTCTTTTCTTTCTTCAACTCACACAAGCATCGAATCTGGAACCCGGATCCCCTGCAATAATCGCAGAGCTGTAGTTCCAAAACCGTCTGCAATTTTTGCCAACACCGCTGAGCAGTCATAGTTTTAGCGACCCATCATTTTTAGTGACTAATTCAAAAGTATAAGCGACATTGTGTAAAGATGAAGGATTTGAGCTACGGTTTTGTAACAGAAGCGAAGATGTATATATGCGCGTCAGTGTTACATAAAATCAAACTGCTCACATGAATAAAAGTGTAAGAAAGTGGGTTAGGAGATAAAATGAATTGATGAAAATTTAAATGCGTGGAGAGAAAAATAAAATTAAAAAAGTGTAAAAAGGATAAATATAAAAAAACACCTACAAAATCATTTTTAATTTTAAAAAGGTATAAAAAAGATAAATACGAAAAGTACTGTAAAAATACTTACAGAATCTTTCTTAATTTAAAAATGAATAGATCCAAACACTTGCCACAGATCGACTTCCAGGGGCAAAGACCGGTGATCGATTAAGTTACTTCATCTCAAGATTCTCCAAAAAGAACTAACAATTTTTGTAGAACGGCCTAAAAAGAAAAGTTGATCAAATTATGTGAGAGAGTACAACAGAACATCAATAAACTTAGAAGCAGTAAAACATTATGACTAGTCCATGACTTGGTACACATATGAAATTGACCGTAACATCTAAAAGCTACAAAAACATGCCAATTGTATCGAAGTCTCCCCTAAGGAAGGCTACTCTCGCCAATTAGTAGTGCTTTTATGATGGCGTCGCTCATTCCATCAGCAAATGGGAACATGTGCCCAGCACCGGGGAGCTCGTGATAGTGAATCCACGGGAGCTGCTGGGCAATATAACGTTGCAGAGTAACTGGCACAATCCCATCTTCATCACCATGCCATAAGTGGACAGAGCCTTCATTGTGCGGAAATGGGTTTTTCAGATGCATAGGATCAAATTCCCAGGTCCCAAAGGCAATGTTATAATCACGATGGAGGGACTCATATTCGCCTTGCTGTCTTACCTGAGCCTGAGGCAACCAGAGTGGCATAGAGAGAGTGTCAGATTTTTAATAAGTAAAACACTGCAACTGAATCATGTGTAGAATGTTGATCTAAGTTCATGTGATGTACAAGTATTTGATAAGAGGAATGCTTTCTTCAATTGCTCCACTTCGAACATGTTTCGACCCATCAAAAAGAAAGAGGAAAACTTTACTACAATCAGATCAAAGGTTCAATCAATTATCAAAGGATCTAACAATGGGGAGCACACTCATCTCAACTACGCTTTTGGTTCAAACCCGATTAGCTACAGAATCCCATTTTTTCTGTTCTGCTCAATTAAAACTCATCTTCTTCAATATCTCTAGCAATCAACTCCTTCATTAAAATAGATCTTGGTCTACAAAAATCTCTTCTCATCCCCATCAAAGTGCCAACCCCGACCCCACATAAGTTCCATTTTTTTGTCTTTCTTGCATTGATCTATGCGTTGACATCATACTTGCATTCAATCATTCATCTTAGGTATTGCTTCTTATTTTCCTAACATTCTGAACTACACGGCATAGCTGGCCTCACAGCTGACTTCTACTTAAGTTTCCCTCAACCTGAAAGGAACATTACGATCGCACACTCCAGAAGCAGTTCTCCATTTAACCAAACTGCTCTTATTCTATGAATAACGTCTTTGTTTTATGTCTCCCACCTTTTGCAATAGCAACCAAGATGCCGGAAATATCCTTCTCAGGTACCTCTTACCAATCCGCATTACTTCACCCTCAGCCCACCTTTAGTCTTATTGAAGTTAGCATTCTGTGTATTGTGTCTTACTCCTACTTAACTAAAGCCCTTGAATTCTAGATTCTTCCCCAGACCTCCAACTTACCTTAGCTCTTGCTCTAGCCTCTGTTATTAATACCTTATAATCCGCAAACTCCCATACATGATGAGACTTGTCCAGAATATTCTTGCAAATATTATTCATTACTAGAACTGTAGAAAATGTCTTAACGCTGATCCCTGGACATAATTGGAATTCAGTAGGTGTGCCAATGGTAGTTTTCACCCTATCTATGTCCTCAGTCACAAATCCCACCAAATAACTTTCCATGGTATCCTATCATATGCATTGTGTTGAAATTGTAAGCACTGCCTAAAGATGCATCATTTTTCCTCTTACCGTCTTCGTCTATTGAATAACCCAGAACATAGCTTCCGTAGTGATTCTCCCAGGCAAGAAATCAAACTGAATTTCAAAGACTTCAGTATCAACTATAACTTGAATTCACTTTCCCTTTCGTGAAGCTTATTTAGCACGACTGAAAAGATAAATACATCCATAGTTAGGAAGAATTTCAATATCTTCTTTAATTCTCAATTAGTTACTAAAATGATTTTCCTCGACTCACGATGCATTCTCTTAATAGTTGGACATATTCTTCAACAGCCAAATCAACAAACCCGAGCCGACATTACCCAAGCATCTCCAAACCTAAATAGTATACTATCTGCCTATGTATTTTAATTATTCTCATATTTTTCATAGCTTACATTTCCTCAAATGTTTTAATTCTACAAAAAAATTAGGAAGAACCTTCGACTAGCATCAGCAAGATAATCGCTAACCCTCTCTTTTTCATCATTAAAATTGTCCAAATTACTTCTCCATATCTCTTTAGCCGTATCTTCTTTTACTCATAGTTTCTATTCTCATCCTTGGTGCACTTTGCCTGGATCAAGTTTCTATATTTTCTCACTCTTACCTTAACAATCTTTTAGACCGTTTTGCCACTCTCTTTACCTTACCCTTTGCTAACAATTTTTTAAGACCTCATGTCTAGCTTCTCTACTGCTTTGGATTTCTTTTTGGCCATATTTCACGGATGTATATCTTAACAGACACTCCTGTGGTGGTAAGGGCATTACTGTAAGAACAATATTTCGCAGCTGGCCCCTAGCAGTCCACTCCAGTAAACAAGTGATTTGGCATGTACTTTAGTCCACAGTCCAGTAATCGCATGGCCAGTAACACTTGACTACCTAGCCTTCCACCGACCCACCAACTTGCTCATGTATTTTCACTCGTAGGAGAAAACCTAAGAAACAAACATCTTAGAAATATCCTGCCCTGCTTATTCCATCAAATCCAAGTTACTGCAGATTATATTAGATGAGATTTTCTCTGCAGTCTATTCAGCTCTTTTATGAACTTAAATCTAGCAGCAACCTTCCAAACTAATGCATCGACAACATTGTGCCTTCTTTTCTTATTGCTTACTCAAGACAAATGATTGATCCATGCAGAGGAATTTCAAATAACCACATATTTGATTTTTATAAATTCTAGAATCCACAAAAACACTAGGATATAAAATATCCTACATAGAAAAATATTTTGCATGGAAAACTCATTTGCAACGTCTTAACTAATGCCTCAAAGTTTTTTTAAAGCCAGACAACTGAATACCACTTCTTCGTAGGTCTCACAACACCTCACAAATGACTTATGGGGCCTCCCCGCTAAAAAAGGTACAGAACAATTTTTTAGTAATTTGCATCATATTTTTTTTTCCTTTTTTGTATTTAGAAGGGGAAGTTGCTCACGACTCTGAGTCACCGGGGACCTAATTTGTCATAATTTACCTCACAAGGAATGTAAATAGAAAAATCTCTTAATAATGTTTCAACTTTGTTTGACCAGTTAAACTTTCTCTTCTTCCACATCCATTATGGAGGCAGTAGTGGTTAGAATATAGCAGATGAAACTAGTACCTCTCATGCTAAGAATGCTATAAGATTATCCAACATGGAAGCTAATAACCCAGAAGCCTCTGTCTTAAGTGCAATAAGCAACAATGGAGTAACTGAATTAGCAACCTCAAGTAAAATATTATCGCCTCAACAAAATTTGCTGTTGTTGGTTCAAATCTCTATGCGTCACTGATGATTACAAATTCTTCCAGAAATTTTTTCCTATGAACTTGTATCAACACCAGATGAGACACGAGCAACAAGTATCTTTAACGTATTGCATGTCACCTAAAAATTGCTATGATAAAATGGTAAACGCATCCAGCAAGAGTAAAGTCAAGTGCAAGATGTAGGTCTGCAACTATTTCCAGCCCATAAAGTTGAACATTGTCATAGAATTCAGATGTACAGAAATCAAGAGTTTCTCAACTCACCAGATTCATGCATTACCAACTCAAACGAACTTTAATAACTTAGTGCATTGACATTTCTGTAATTTATTAGTTCCATGAAATTATGAGATCTGAAAGACGCTTAAAAAGATCCCAAATAAAAAATGTCATGTGCTGAGCTTCAAATCTAGTCAAGGCATGGAGTTGAATTTAACTTGGAATCTTCCATACTTAACAAGCATCGGGCGGCTAGTGCATAAGGCTTGTCCAAGGGGGTTGATGTATCCAGACTTTCTCCCATGCGCACCGAACCCATGACCTCCAAGGCAAAATAGAGCAACCTTATTGTTGCGCCAAAACTCACCCTCCACTTTTAATAATCCAAATCTTAAGAATCAATGTTACGGAAAAATAGATGTCTGACTAATATATTGGAGAACCATGAAGATTAAGACCAGACAGTACCAAGCAGCAAAACTGATGCCACAGTTGACCAAATGTATTGGATTTAGTATGAAAAATAATACAGAAACTATGTACCTCATATTCCTTCCTGGAAGGACGCTTGGGCATTAGTTCTAAGTCTTGGCGAGAGAGTACAGCAGAGCTTTGAGCTACAATACTTGAAGCAGGAAACCATTTCTGTGTGTTCCACCAGTAGGTTAGCCATGGAACGTAGTGAGCAACACGAAGAGTCCATTGATCCTGTGGAAACTGCTGGTAGAACGCTTCTTTGGATAAGTTTGACGGAAAACTAGGCCACCAGTAGTTAACAACTGGAGCTATAAGAGTTGCTCCTGCTAGCCTGTTTGCATTACACATCTCCCACTTTAGATAGATGAAAACAATTTTAAAATTAATAGAAGAAATCAAACAGCAACCCCTTTCACACATAACAAACTGAATAAGATTGAGATGGTGTTCAAGCATTCTCCTCCCTCACTCTCTCTTGTCATATAGAACCATACCTGTGTGGAATGTACTTGAGGCATGTCCATATCAATTGCCCTCCCGTAGAAAATCCAACTACATAGAACCTTGATCCTAGTCCCAAGTGATCAGCAAGGTCCTCTATATCCAAAGCCAAACTCTTCACCGTTCCATTAGGATTAGGATCACTCTCTCCATAACCGGGTCGGTCAAAAGAAACAATGTAGACTCCTAAACCTTCAACAATGTCCTGAAAAATTGAATCTTAAATCTAAGTTGAACTTCGTCCGGACGTCTTAGAATAAAGGCCAAACATTGCCAAGAATATGATATAAAGAAAATAGCATTACCGGGGAGAGAGTTGTGGCAATAACCGCATCATGTCTGCAACAGTCAAAACCATGGACAAATACCATTTTGTACTTGGCAGTTTCTTTCGACACACCGTACTCTTTATAGGCCAAAAATCTTCCATCAGTAAGTTTTATCCTAGATGCTGTAACAGGGGGACCATCTGGAGAGCCACATGTCTTGGGAGGAGGTGGTCTAGTTGCTTTATAACCCCATGCCAAAAACCCGACAAAGAAGATCAACGATATTTTCTTGAACAACCCTGAGATGATATGGAAGTGATGATCAATCACCATCTCCAGTTATTAAACAAATGGTTCTTTGAGTAGAAGGCATTTCTTTTATTTATTGGAAGCTTAAATTCACATCTGATTACTGCAACTTTAGATAATAACTGGAAGAAAAGCCCAATTTCTCAGGAAAATTGCCAAAGCATAAACATAGTGAGACGTGTTTAGTGTCCAACTTAATGATAACCTACACCATAAACATAAAGTCAACTAATAAATTGTCTCAAAGGAGCTGGTGTAGGCTACGTAAATCCTTTTTTTCCACTCTCCCCTATGCAAACACAGGTTATGTGGTAAGTCCCTAGCAATCAAACCATCCTCGCCGTTCCTTCATTCACTTGCAGCTCAGTCGTATATAGTCCTATTATAAACTGTTAGGTTACCATCTCAAAATTTTTAAGCCGTTAGAGAATGCACCAACACAATGTTAACATGCTTAACACTCCCACTCACATGCAAGCCGCCAATTGCACGTGAAGAGACAAATTAATGAGAAATAGATTAAGATGCACCACCACCAAGTGGAAAATTGAACGGAGTACAAACTGCACTATCATAAAAGTGAACAAATCTGCAAGCGGAAGGGTCGAACACAAGACCCTATGCAACTAGAGCTCTGATACCATGTTATAGCCTAATCTACAACTCAAAAGTTTGCCTGGAGGGAGGACAAGCCCACCGGCATAAGAAGCACAACTACCACTTAATTTCTAGCCGATATCGGCTCTACCGTAATACCCACCCTTACGTGGAACGTGGGATTTGATGATGACCAAGAATATAGAGAACCGTGATCCAAATTACAGCAAGAGGGTGACAATAGAAAACCTCGATCCGAATTACAAAAAGAGGGTAAGACTAGGAATAGGTAGTGGGCCTAGCTCTGAAAAGAAGCCCCGCATACATAAGAAGCAAAACCACTCGTTCTTCCTAGTCGATCTGGGATGAACGAAAACTAGGACATAAAGTAGTGGGCACAGTTCTGTTTTGTGGGTGAAACTAGGATATAAATGCTTATTCCTAGCCGATGTGGGATATAAAATCTACCGTATCATAAACTGCGGATGGCTCAATTTGCCATATATTTTGCGTGTGATATGATCCAAGCCTCCACTTGAGAAAGATATAACTGTGCAATATGCACATACACACACGTACACAAACCTGCACGTGCACGTGCATACACACCTTTAGTTACAAATGACATCAGATTGCTCTAAAATTGCAACGACAGTGGCATCAAAAAACACTCCATCATCACCCACTTGTTCAAGGTGCCAAATGTTATAACATAATCACTACTTCTAACCAATTACTATGATTCACACACCACGTATCCTAGAATCATTATAAAAAATACCATACTCGTTGCTACGCGATGTCTACATAATCTCCATCTCTCTTTAGGTATTAGCCCAATATTACGACCGGACTTTTCCTTTCAACAGTGGCAAAGAAACTTAGGCAAATTCACAAAGTTACAATCATAAAAATAGTTGACTTAATATTCAAACAGGAAAAACCCACCTGAAGGAAGCTGGAAAGACGTCTTTTGCTTTGATTTTCTTGTGTGAGCCCTAGCAGATGCTGCTGAAATTTTCCTGTTCACTCCTGCTGCCATCTTCAGTTCGAGATCAAATCTTTATCCAGCACCCACGAAGTCGAACAGCCCCAATCAGAATACGGAGCACTTGCAATTGAGTTTGAGAGAGAGATCTTGATGTACAGATAATGCAGGGTTCGGAGCTGGCTGTATGCGGGTGTCCTGTGTAAGTATCATTTGTTTTAGTGTACTTGTTTGCAGCTTCGCTGTTGACTGAGAATACTGTGTTACCAAAAGAATTAAAAAAACGGAGGACTCCTTAAGCTATTGTTCGATTAAGCTTTTCATCTTTTCTATTTCACTTGTATTTTTGTTTAATCCCGAGAAATGCAATAATCTAAAAGTTTATGAAGACATACAATTAAGTATTATAAAAAATACAAGTTACACGTATATAACAGATATCTCAAACCTATTGTAAACCATAACAATCAGCAATAATATATTTATACTTCGGAAGTCCGTCACAAGCCAAAACAATCAGCAAGTATACAATTATAGCTAGCAAATGCAAGTAAATTAAAAGACCAATACAATTGCAATTCTTCAAATAAAATTGGAAGGGGAGACCCTTGTTCTTGACTCGACTTCTAATGGGTATGACCCTAGTGAGAAACGATCCAGAGTTATTGGATGAAACCAAATACGAACTTATAACTCAAAATTTTAGATTAAGATTTGATTGACATTCAGCCTATATCCTTGTTAAAGATAATCTCACTTCTATGTCACCGATAAAACCCACAAAGATATAAGTATTATATTACAAGATCAAACTGTTTGGATCGAGAGAGAGGATCTCAAAACCCAAGCGATAAATCATTCCACAAAATTATTTCTCTCTTTCTCATGGAGATTAGCAGTCGGCCGACCAAACTGCTCGAAGGTAAGGTCATTCTAAGAAAAGGTGAGGAGGGTTCCAGTATTATTTCACAAAGACACGGAGATTGCCTCTACTTATTCCTAAATGATGAAAGAGAGAAATGCAAGGGAAGTCTATCAAGGAGAGTTTGCTGTAAAAAAAAAAAACTAGAACTTTAAATGAAATAGGATGAGACTAGAGGACTTATCAGATTTTGGTAGGAATAGATAATGCTAGATCTAATAACTTGGATCCGAACAAGCTGAGCGTCTCTTTGCTGATAGAGAGCATCATAGCCTGAGCAAACAAAAAGATCTTCATTTTCAAAAAATCTAAGACACACTGATCCTTATAATCTGCCCTCACATATAATGCTTAGCATATTGTTAGCAATTTTTGGTAGTGATTAACCTTGCAAGCGTCAAGAGTCATCTAAGACAATCGACATAGCAAATTATCTTCCTGCAAAAGTATTGATTTTTCATTGACCACTTGCCATTGTACTTCTAAGCGAATAGCCTCCCTGCCAGTATTGCCTGCCTTGGAGAATTCCTGAAAGGGAAATGATTGAAATATTTAGCCATGAATATATATATATATATAATTAAGGAGTCTGTTGATGTAGAATCTACCGGCTTACTTTGGCAAGCAAAGCAGCATTAGAGAATCTTAGTGCCAGTTTACCCAATGGATTACTTTTTTGGTATTATTTCCCAATCACCAAATTTGATTGATGATTGTGTCGATCTATTTGTATAGATAGCTAGAACATAATGCATTGCATATGGCAATTGCGATTCGAAAAGAGCTAACATGAAAAAATTTCTTTGTCAGTATGATGCTTAATAAATTATCAGAATTTCAAGCGATCTTCATATGATATCTACACAATTCCTCAGAGAGGCCTAACCTGTAGTTTGTTCATTTGAAATGAGATCTTCAGGAAAAGAATTGAACTACTCTCAATCTTACATTCACCAGTTCAAGAAAGTCCCTTTGAAGAGTACTAGAATCTAGTAAACTTATCTTCTTTAAAAGTGATGATCTAACCGCCAGGGTGATATCTCACACCAGCAATTAGACTTGAATTTAGTAAGTTCTTAAGACTCGACAACCCAAGACCGATTACAATTACCTTTTTTGATGATCAAATGCAAGAGAGAAGATAAGTACAAATAAAGATGTTGTACATAATGAGAGGTGAGAGAATTGATGACTTGAAATTTTCTTTATCACTTCATGAAGCTCATATATTAATGCTTTCAGTTATCATACATGAAAATTGACGGTAATGTAGAGTGACGATTAAAATTTTGAGCTTAAATATTCCTATATCGGGTGAAGGCTTAGATGTGGTTTTCATGGAGTTTAGAATAGCCTCAAATTGTATTTACAATGTTGACGAGAAATATGGTCTTTATGAGTTAGGTTGAACAATAACTGCTCAAATCTGCAATATCTAAATATATCTTTCGGTTGGCCGAATATTCAAAAACTATAGCCGTTTGTGTTTTGGTTAGTGTTTTGCTGATGGATCAAACAGAGACAACTTAGTTTTCCAAATGAAACTTTTGGCTGACATATTATCAAAAGTTCTCAGAAAGTGACCTTAAGAGTGTGTTTGGATGAGGTAATTAAACTGAAAATTTCACTTTCGTAGAGGATTTTGTAATTCATTGCATAAAATGATAAGATGGATTTACTAAATCTAGGAGGGATTTAGAAAGGTTTTGGCATGCTAAAATCCTCTCTAGAAATGAATAGTCCAAACTAGTTATTTCTCAAATCCCTTCCACAAAAAGAGTTTCCATTGTTTTAGGTAACTTTTTTCATAAAAAAAGGAGATGCTCTCTCCCTCGTTGGTTTGTACCTATACACCATTAAATTATCTAGGTTCAAATTTTCAAATATAAATCTACATATAAAATATTCAATCTACAAAATCACTCGAATACAATATTTGCAATTTCATAAATTTATAAATCAACGAATTTCAAAATGAATGGATTTTGAAATACAAGGTAATACGAAATTCTTCGTCCAAACACACTCTAAGTCCCACTACTCAACTCACATACAATGCACATGTATCTTTCATTCATTCTAGGCTCACTTACCCAGGCATCAAATAGAGACTGCTACATGAGGAAAAGAATAATTACAATTGAAAGTAACTTAGCCTACGCATTCTTGGTTGCTCTTTGAAATTGGGCTTAATGAAGCTTTCTTAAAATGTCCATGATAAGGTTTGAGCTCTTGCAATGCCATTTTGCATCTTCAAGTTCTCAAATATGTCTTCATGACTGCGTATGAATATACATATTGAGCATCACCTTGAAGGACATATTAAATCACAATCAACTTGTTGTCATTGTAAAGGAAGATGTATATTGATTTATTACCATATGGCTGAACAACCTGTCCTTTTTTTCCCCTTAATGACAGGCATTGCTCATATTTAAGATGAATTGTAACATACTCAATCAAGCACAATAATACCGTATAAATCGTCGAATCATCCTCTATATACTTAGCATATGTCAATTAAGCTCATAAAACAATTAAAACTCGTAGCTAGCTCTCCTTAGCTAAAACAACATATGATATGCCTTAATTGAGTATTTTCCCAACATCACACAACAATATAGCATATATGAACCAAGTCCGTAACTTGCATTTTCTTCATTAACAAAAAAGAATGGTAGGTGCATGCATGGAGGGTTAACTAAAAGCAGAATAATCACATGAAGTTCATATAACTCATCAATCCAAAAAGAAGTCCAAATTCATATAGGCAATCACCAAGAGGTCTACCTAAATGCCAAGAGAGATATAGTCTATGCATTTCCAAGGGCCGGCGAGGTAGCACATGATTCAAACATGTAAGTTCTTCCTATCAAGATGCATTATATGCACATACTATTTTCATGTATGCTCCCCATCAATTAATGCCAACGAGTAGTCAATTGGATAAGCAGGTGCTTCATCTTAGACATCACCAGGGGGTGTAGAATGGGCAAGGTGCAGCATTTAGTCGATATAAGCATATATCCAGCATGAAAATCGAAAAAAACAAACAACGGCCATAAAAAAGCCCCAGAGGACAACCAATGATTTCATTATCCAACATGTATTAAAGATTATAGGATAAAGAAATGTTCCCAAACTATCTTGGCAGCACTCATAGGTCCACGGTGGGTCGCATTTTGCGTGACATGTAAACATAGTCAACGGTCAATTTTCAAGGCTCCCGAAACGGTCAAAGCGACGCACACTCAAATCACGTGCTTTTACTTCTTTTTATCTGTTTTGTGTTTCTTCCACGCTAAGAATTTTTGCGCAACTTACAGAAGCGTGCTTGCCGTGCCTTGTTCGTCACCCCATTTTTTTGTTGTTGCTAAATGAGCGATGTCGACGTGCCTTGGCCTTCACCAAGAGGGGGCAGCCTCGGCCTTCCCCTTTTAGCCACCACTCTCTTCAAGCAACAATTGTTAGCCTCGCAGTCGCGTGTCGTCTCTACGATGCTCGTTGTTGCCCGTGCGCCAACTCCACGACACCCGTCGCCCGTGCTAGCACGCCATCTCCGTAACAGCCGTTGCCATGCCCATGCATTGTTCATGCGTCACGTTCCCTAGCACGACGCCCACTTTTATGACAGCTGTCGCCTGCCCATGCGTCATTTATGCGTCACGTGCTCCCGGCACGACATCCACTTTTGCAACAATCGTCATCATGCTCGTGCGCCATTTTCATGTCTTGTGTCCCTGGCACCATACCGCGATAGACTCACCACGCCCGTGCGTCACTTTCATGACTTATGCCTCTGGTACCATACCACAACAAACGTCGCCGTGCCCCCATGCCGCTTTCATGTAATGTGCTCCCGACACCATTCTGCGATATCCGTTGCCACGCCCATGTGTTGCTCCAATGTTACATGCCCCTAGGCACCGTACTCATTCACCATACCATGTGCCCCTACCTTGGATGTGAAACATGCTTCGACCTAATCTCTGGAAGGTGCAACACTCTGAGGCGCTTCACTCGTAGTGCTCCAGCACGTAGACCATTCGTAAGGGGATAGGCTCTCTCTCAAACACTATCTCTGCCTGGGTTAGTATCATGAAGTTAGGCACGCCTGAGCTGTGACCACGTTGCAGTCACATTAACGATGATCGTCGGCACCCCCAAGACATTGACCCCCGGGTCACTCCAAGACGAGAGTAGGTTTTCATAGGGCATCAACTTAGTCTGCCTAATAGTCAGATGTAGGGACCATCGCCACTGCTGCCAGGTTTTCCATGTCTCTTGGCGCAGGGAAAGAGCATTCTCTGATCATTTCGATGCTGTGTGGTCAGTCTTTTCAGACAGGCAGAAGGGCTCTGTGTGGGAGAGGCAGTGTGAATATGGGAACCGATAGTCCAAAGGAACACCTATATTTGTGGACCCCTGGTGACGTGTCATTCCTAAGGATGACACGTGTTAGTTAATGACACAGGCATAATTTTGCCTATATATAGAGGATTTTGAACTTTATTTTGGACACAATTTTTATTCTGAAAATATCACTTTCTCACCCTAGAATCCAGAGTTACTGAATTCTAGAGAGAAACACAATCGGACATAACATTGGACCATGATTTGGACCTCAGCTTAGACTATCGATTGTCTGTCCTATTCGTCTCAGCCCTAGTCTACACAGCACTGCCACTCCTCACGGCCTGTCTAGGAAGCCTTGTTCTCTGCCCTTACTCATCTGGCAGCTGGCTCGGATTATATCCTTTGTAGCACCTTTATGTTGCTACGAAACCACTTTCCTTGGCATTATTTTTAGCAACTTCGCTTGGGAGGTAAGCATTGTAGTGCAGTCCACCTATCTTACACACTTAGCCATCATATGCATGTACAGTAGAGAGCTACCAGAACAACCAACCAAGGCTTCAACCCTGCTGTTCAAGAGAAGCATCATTTGGACGACCAGGAAGAGACTAATGCTCCCTAACTCCAAGGCCAGCCAGTAACCACCGCACTAATGTGCAACTTGTTGTTAATGCAACTGTTCAACAGCCGACCCCGACCATAGTCAATCTACAAGACTCCTAGTCTAGTCTTATGGCACACAACGTATATGAAAAAATCCATACAATCCCTAACCTCTCAACAAGCCTTTTCTCTAATCCAGCCTTTAAGACCTGGGCTGGCCCTAGACACCACCTAGGTCCCAGTGTCATGACCACTACTACCTCGATCATCTAGATACTTGGTGGTAGGACTTGCAATATTTTCACTGCCTATAGTCGACGTGCCGCCCTCTGTGGTACCATTTTGCAAATCTCAAACAGATCTTGGACCAATCTTGTAATAGGTCCTCGCTGTCGCCTCACCATCTCGCCCTACGCCAGCACGAAGCTCTTTCGAAACACACGACTTTATTAAGATGGAGCCCAACCCCTATTAGGCTGATTAGCACCAAACCACTGGCCGGGTGATGGACATGCCTCGCCTGATTGCCCATGCCCCTGCACAAGTGCAATTCCAGCCCCTGCACAAGTGCAACTCTAGCCCCTGTCATATATCAACAACCATCTCTTACCCCCATACTCTAAGTTTTCCTATCTGGGGACTCCCGATGCCTTTGCAGGCTACCACATCCCTGTAGGACTGAAAGAGCCCTCTCCTCACTATGTCACTAAGTCTAACTTTGAAGCCATCATGCACTACCTATCGAAGAACTCTGAACCAGACTCCTTAATTTGGCTAACTGGCAATGCACCTAATGTTAATGACATCTATGTCTTGCCCCCATCCACTCAAATCTAAGCAACTGACCTTCGTGCTCTTCAAAAGATGTCATGGCAACGCTCATGAGTACTTCACCAGATTTGTAGGCTCCTTAAAGTAGTATGGTCCGGGAGACAATTTGAAACTTAGGGAATTTCACAAGTCCCTAACATGCCTTGCCTACACTTGGTACCACCAGATCCCTGGGGACTGTACATTCATGGAGTGACGTGGTGTAACTCTTCCCAGAAAAATTCCACTATGAAGCTGGAAGAGTCACAATGATCGATACTGCTGGCATTTGCTAGAACCCTGGGGAAGACTTAAACAAATATGTGCATCGCTTCCACCTCAAATGCCTTAAGTGACGAACTTTAGGAAGGATGGGAAATTGGTCCCTATTCGTATAAAGAACATGAGTGATGTATATCGTGTTCATATAAAAAAAACTTTCAACTCAAATCTTGGGGACACCTCAAGGAGACAGCCCGTCGCACTTACAAGTTGATCGGCCTCATTAAGCCATTAAAGCCTCGCCTCCTCCTTGCCACGATAGACCAACTGAGACTCGGACCAACTGCAATAATAACAATTACAACGATCAAAAGCATCAGTCTCGGGAGGGGGACCGATGCCCCATCAAGAAGAGACAATGGGAGCCTACCTGTGAATACCCATGCAACCTTAATATAGTGAGGGAGCTATTAAAGAACTAGGTTGAGCATGACAACAACTTTGATCTGCAACCAAAACGGACACCTTCGACAAAAGCAGATAAAGCTTGACCTAACTATTTCCCGTCTTACCAAGCTGTTGGACATTACCTGAAGGATTACAATAGGCTGAGAGACATCTTTGCAATGACATCGCTTCGAGCGACCATAAGTTATGAAAGAACAACGACGTGTGGGGGGAGCCCTACCTCCCTTCTGGTAACAAAAGAAGAGAGCATCAGGTCCTCATGTCCTTCACCGACCATGTTGAACCCACTACCATATAGGTCTCGATAGAGGCTGTTCTTTCGGTCCTACCTCATGTGCCTTCAACCGACTAGCCAACACCGGCCTTCGGGTAAATGACAAAGATCAAAGGATTCTTTGTTGAAATAAGGTTTCATCCATAGAGAGAACATACCTATCCAATTACTTGATTAAGGTCACCACCGGTCTTCATCTTGGTCGCTCAGGTTTAGATCTGTCATCTCTCCCCCACTACCTTGGTTTTCTTAGACAAAGACTTGCCGGCGGTCGAGCATCACAACTTGCCATTGTTCTTAGAATGTACTGTTAATGGCACCTGCTTCCATCATGCCCTGATAGACTGTGGTGCCTCGATCAACATCATACCCCTCGTCACCTTGTAGAAGGTTGACAACCCCTTGAGGAAGATCATCCATGACCTAATCAAAATCACTGGTTTTAGGCAAGGCCCTCAAGAAACCCTTGGTCACATAATCGTTGACCTCATGATCGGCCCTGTATACTGTGACACTACATTTCAAGTAATCGACAATGAACACGCATTTCACCTTCTACTTGGCCGTCCTTGGATCCATGTCAATAGGGTTGTGCTCTTAACATACCATCTATTTGTAAAGCTTGTGGTACGTCGTGCGGGACGCGAGACGGGCATGACCATACTAGTTACTAGGGCCTCATTTGAATGTGATGAATCCTACTTTGTTGAGGCCTCCTTCTTTACCGAACTTGCTGAGGATGGTGATAACTCTAATCATATCCATTAGATAGATGGGAAGAACTTTATGGAAATAAGCCCAAGTCAATAACCAAAAAATTGTAGTAAGAATAAGGCATCAACCACAAAACTACCCTGCCTATTCTAAAGGCCAGCTCCCCGCCTTCGTCTCCCAAGTCCAAGAAACAGAAGTTTGAACCAGCCTTCCAGCACATCGTCAAAGATAGCAATGTGATTTTCCAATTATGACAGTGTAGAAAAAGTAACTGCCTGGCCTGGGGAAAGAACGAAGACTGACTTAGATTGGCACCAAACTCGCCCAGGGTCAAAGAGAGGAACTAGTTACCCTCATTCGTGAATATCACGATGTACTCGCTTGGAGCTATAACTATCTGAGTTGGACCCTGCACTTGTCACACATCACCTCAACATTGCTACTGGGTCTATCTTTATCAAACAACACCCGTGGACCATCTACCCCGAGCTTGGGTTGAAGATCAAATATGAGATTGAATGCCTTTGCTAGGGTGGCTTTATTGAACCTATCACTCATCCTATTTGGCTGGCCAACGTCATCCCTGTACAAAAGAAGAATGGCCATGTCCTTATTGCATTGACTTTTAGGACTTGAACAAATCGTGCCCTAAAGATGAGTTTCTCTTGCCTAAAATTGACATGCTCACGGAGGCCGTCATCTGGCATGAAACTTTATCTTTCATAAATGGTTTCACGAGCTATAATCAAATACAAATGAATTCTGACAAATCTATAAAGACAACCTTCCACACTCATATGGGTAACTTCTATTGGAAAGTCATGCCTTTCGGTCTCAAGAATGCGGGTATTACCTATCAATGGGTGATGACAGCCATCTTCCATGACATAATACATCGGACCATAAAAGACTATGTCGACGATCTGGTTATCAAGTCTAAGGGGGAAAATGATTACCACACCAACCTCCCGAGCAATTTTTAGCGGATGAACCACTAAAATATGCCTTTGAAGTGTCCTCTGACAAGTTCTTGGCGTTCTTGTCAGTCAATAGGGCATTGACGTCGAGCCTTTTAAAGCCATCTCTATCCAGGAGATGCCTCCTCCCTAAAATACTAAGCATTTGAAGAGTGTTCTCGACAAAAATTCTTACCTTCCCTGATTCATTCCCACATTGGCTGAACTCAATGCACCATTTCAAACTTGACGTGCAAGAACTTTCCTTAGAGTTGGGGTACGCCCAGTGTTGTTAAAGGCGCAGGCGCACCTAAGGCGCAAAGGTCCCTGGAGCCTAGGCGCAAGGCGCAAGGCGCAGGCGCGCGCCTTTTCGAAGCGAGGCGCAATATAAAATAAATAATAATAATAATAATAATACACAAAAACAATAAATTATGTTAAAAAAAATGACAATTAACAAACTTTCAAACACTAGAAAATGTTTCAAATTCCATCGCATCATAATCTAACAAGTTTCCAACATAAGATAAGTCTTAAATCCACTAAAAATAACAAATCACCAAACACTAAGTGAACATAACACCAACATCCTCATCATCGCTAAGGGCCAAGGCAACAACGTTTTCTTCAAATGGAATCATAGGCTCCAAGTCCGGTAGAGATTCCTCCTCGACTTCGTCTTCTTCGTCAACCAGGTGAGCTGAAGGAGTAGATCTACTTGATGTGGCAGCCGGAGTCCTATCTGATGACGACCTTACACTTCTTGCTGTTGACCTCGAATGGTAGTTCGGCTCTGTGCCACCTAAAGGGTCACCTTCAAACACGTCACCGTCTTCGTCTGCATCTTCATCCGGCCTCCCAAGCAACCATTCATTACTTTCATCGATATTATCCAATAGAATAGGATCAATTGTGTCACGTGAGTTGTATCGTCGCTTTAACGCTCTATTGTATTTCACAAACACCAAATCATTCAAGCGACATTGTTCAAGTCTATTCCTTTTTTTGCTATGAAGCTGTAAAGTACAATACACAAATTGATTAATAGTCATTGAGTATGAAATAAATACGAATTTTATGATAAAACTTTATTATTAGATTATAACTTGGACTCACATGCTCAAAAACGCTCCAGTTACGTTCACAGCCAGACGCACTACAAGTGAGACTCAAAACCTTTATTGCAAACTTTTGCAAGTGAGGCGTTGATGATCCATACGAAGCCCACCATTCCGCTGTTCAATAAATGAAAATTGCAAAACTAACAAGTGAAGTAACTATTCATTAATTTATACGTTAGAATGAGCACTATAAAACAAAAACAAAAACAAAAATTAGTACCTGGTGCTTTTCTATCTCTCATCCTCTTTGACATGGAATTCCCAAATAGACCCTCCGCTCTCTTATACTTACTCAATTTAGTGTCAATTGCATCTTGTACTGCCATATCAGGGTTCAACCTTTGAATGCAATCATACAAACCCGTCATAACTGTTTCATCACTCTCAATGTCTGGGGTAGAGTAATAGTACTCTGGGTTCAAGAAATGACCAGCTGCATGCAAAGGACGATGGAGTTGAACACTCCATCTACTATCAATGATCTCATAAACCTCCTTGTACTTCAACTCGTTCCTTTGAAAAGCATTTGCAATAGCATCTTTAGCTTTATCCATTGCCTTATAAATGTATCCCATTGGAGGTTTTTTCTCACCATCAACCAATCTAAGTACCGGAATAAGAGGGCATGCTACCTTTAAAGTATATACAACATTGTTCCAAAACGAAGGCATTAATACTATTTTTGCCACTCTTTTGCCTTGTAGTTCCTTTGACCATTTGCTATTGGCCCACTCTTCCGATGTAAACATTTTTTTCAAGTTATTTTGCTCTTCATGAATCCTTGACAAAGTGATAGTGGCAGTTGCAAATCTCGTTTTGCCAGGCCTAAGCAACTCTCTTCTTGCAAATTTCCTTAACAAGTTTACAACACCCGAGCGATTATATGTGTAACCATTCAAAGCAAGAGCCTTTTGAAATGTTGACTTCATCTTAGGTAACTTAAATATGTCCTCTAAAATCAAGTCAATGCAATGCGCAGCACATGGTGTCCAAAACAAGTGTGGAAAATCACGCTCCAATAACTTGCCTATCATATAAAATTGCAAAAAATAAATTAAGAAATTAAATGTCAGACAGACTATCTAGTAGCTAATAATATTGTACATTTATTAAAAATATACTAACCTGCCTTTACGTTGTTTGAGGCACTGTCAGTGACAACTTGAACCACATTCTTTGGCCCGACCTTCTCGATAGTCTTCTTAATCAAGTCATACATCAAGTCTCCGGTCTTCGAATGTTCGGAAGCATCAACAGACTCAAGAAACAAACTTCCTCTAGGACTATTCGCTAAAAAATTAATCAAAGTCCTTTCTTTCTTGTCCTTCCAACCGGTTTTCTCCCATTCTTCTTCATGATCCTTTATCAGTTTACGAGTATTATCCACCTCTTTCTGTAGTAGGGTAACCCTAATCTCATGATAACTTGGTGGCTTCAAACCCGGACCATACTGCCCAATAGCTTCAACCATGGCTGAAAAGCTGTCAGAGTTCACGGCATTAAATGCAATCCCCACATCATAAAAAAATCTTGCTATTGCACTACAAGCCCGATTTCTCATCTCCTTTTTTTCTTTTTCACTTTCAAACACCGTGGATTGCTTCATCTTTCTCTTTGTCACTACCTCTTCTGGGTCCGGGGTGAAGTACACGTCCATTGGACCCTTAGCCTTAGGATTCTTACGAGAAGATTGACAGGAACTCCCGGTCGATGAAACTCCCTTTTTTCTCAATATCTCAACTACATCGTCGTCCTCGTCCTCTTCTTCATCATTGAAAACATTATCAAAATCAGGGATGCACTTCGCTAGTTCTTTCTTTTCTTTGACAGACTTTAGCAATTCTTTTATCTCATCTCTAACATGTTCTGGACACTCTCGGCACGTTGAAGCATTCCTATAACCTCCAGCAAGATGTTGCTTATGTCGATAAATACCGCCCTTTGTAATTTTATTACAAAAATTACAAGTGACTGCATTTATGTCGCTTGGATTAGAGATACGTCCATATTTCCAAGCTGGGTCCTTTGTATCCGTACTAGGCGTCGTCGGCGTCGTCGACATGTATATTCCTACAATTGAATTATATTCCTAACACTAAATCAGCTTAAATGCACATATATCAATTAAGGGTCAAAAGTTACTTGAAGTAGAGAACAATAAAAAACATGATTCAAGTAAGAAGCAATTCAATTCAAATTAATTTCAATCCCAATTCAATTCATATTATGCAATCTGCCACTACTGAAGCTTGATGAACACAGCCAAGACTGATGGGGGGAGTGGGGGGACAGACTGGACAGTGTATGAAGAAAAAAGAAAAGGCAAGAAGATCACTGCTCACCCGAGAGAGAGCAGCAATGGCAAGGAGGACAGCAATGGCGGTGCCGCGGTGGCTGAACTCCGAAGCAGCGCTAGCGGCTGGAACAGCTGACTGCCGGCGAAGAGGGGAGATGCGACGGCGACGACCGGCGAAGAGGGGAGATACGACGGCGACGATCGGAGATTCGGTGAAGAGGGGAGATGCGATTGGTGAGATGAGATTGAGACTGTGAGAGTGTGAGTGTGAGACTGAGAAATCGTGACAGCTGATTTGGGGGTTTTCATATTGAAGACAAATCGACGGCCCATGTGAAGCCACGATGTCCAATCGAACGGCTACAAGATAGGCGCCTGGATTTGCGCCTCCACCACCGCTGCTCGCCTGGCGCCTAGGCGCACTAGGCGCGCGCCTTCTTGAACGCGCTGAGCCTAGGCTAGGCGAGGCGCCGAATGCGAGCCTGGGAGCGCCTAGCGCCTAGGCGCGCTTTTTATAACACTGGGTACGCCCCAACAACAGCCTTTAAACAGATGAAGTTGGTTCTTATGTCACCCCAGACTATGATAGTGCCTTAAAGGTTCATCCCACTCTTACTATACTTGACATCCACGACCAGGTCAATCAGGGCTTTACTCGCCCATGAGGTGGATGGGGTGGAACGTTCTATTTATTACCTCAGTCGGAGGATCAGGGGACGAAGCCAATCCAATTATTCTAAGCTCAAGAAGCATTACCCAGCCTTGGTTTATGCTTTGTAAAAATTCAAACATTACCACTTACTGGTTGCTGATCCTGGGCGAGTTTGGCCTGACAATCAAGAACCCTACAGTTCTGCGAAGCCAAGCTCTTGTTGACCTCTTGACCTTCTTCCCACGCCAACATTAAGAGCAGACCTTGGACCAATTGCCTGGGAGGAGACACCCCTGATCACCAACATTGATGATTTATGGACACTTGAGTTCGAGGGTTCAACCATTAGCGTTGGGCACAATAGAGCATCCCTTCGGCAGAGGTGTGCTGACATAGTCCTTCAAAATCTGGATGGTGTTACCACCTCCATATCCTTCAAGCTTGCATTCCCAATGTCCAACAATGAAGCGAAATACAAGGCACTTGTAATTGGTCTCATGCTGCCCATTAGCATGGGGGCTAGGTCACTATGTGTAACGGTGGATTCAAGCTTGAAACATGCTAACAGGGAGTACGCAGTTAAAGAGCCAGCCTTGGCACGTTATCGTGCCTTGGTGCATCACTTAGAAGGAACACTCAGTCATGTCTAATATGAACATCACAATAGGTGCCACAATAGACATGTGGACAACTTGGCTACAATCATGTCCAACATAGAAATCAACGGTGAACAACAGACACTGACCATCAACAAGAAGACCGAACCCTATACAGCTTTGAATCTTATCCCAAAGGACTCTACCTTAGACGATTAGAGGCAGCCAATCGTTGACCAGCTCAAGAAACCATCTCTTGCTTATGCCTCTACCCTCATAGACTTCTTGATATTGGGATATGTCTTGTACAGACGTTGTCCTTGAGGCATTCTAGCCAGGTGTTTGGCACCTGTAGAAGCAAAATAGAAACTTCAACTCGGCCATCATAAGTGTTATGGCCTTGATTGTCCCCTTCTATACTGTTGCCTTCAGCATGTGGGCCTCTTTTGGCCATCCATGGCCAAGGATGGCTCGAATATCCAGTGAGATTGTCCCAAATGCTTATATGCACCAAACAACGCAGAGGCTTTTGTAATTGACGTCCAGACTGACTAGCGCCAACCTTTTATCCAGTACTTATCCCGTGGGATTTTGCCCCCTGACCGTAGTTCAGTCCGCTCTATCAAACAGAAATTGGTTAGGTGTTTTGTGACAGAAGATGAGTTATTTCGTAAAGGCTTTTTGGGGCACACCCTGCGGTGCCTATAGGGTGCCCAAAGAGTACATATGATCAATGAGGTGCATAATGGCGATTGTAGTGAGCATCAGGACTCTCAGAAGCTGTTTTCAAAATTGCTAAGGTTGGGTATGACTAGCGGACTATGGAGTTTAAGTCCATCGCTAATGTCCGGCACTACAAGCCTTGCCAAAGGCACGAAGACAAGATGCACACGCCGACATCCGACCTTTGCATGATCTTGGGCCCCTAACCATTTCACTCTTGGGCTCTCGACCTCATCAATGCTATCCACCCGCTGTCTAGAGGTCAAAGCATATATATTAGGAGGGCTAAAGGATGAGTCAATTCCAACTTCCTGCATGACCACATCATTTGTCATTTTGGCATTCCCCCGTGTATCATCTCAGACAACAAAAAGTCATTCATCAACAGAGAGGTCTGAGCCTTAACATAGGGGTACCACATCAACCATGCTACATCAACTTCTTACCACCCCCAAGGCAATTGTCAAGCTGAAGCCTCAAACAAAACTCTACTCCTCGTTCTATCGCAAATGGTCCATGGCAAGAGTAGGTCATGGTCTGAAAAGCTAAATATGTCACTTTGGATTTCTCGACACAACAACAAATTCCACACCTTCTCCCTTATCTATAGGGATGAGTATGTGGTACCAGCCAAGATCGCAATTGCCTCTATAAGACTCTCCTTGTGCCACGGCCTTGGGGAGGAAGAAATTAGACTTGCAGATCTTGAGGGTCTTGATGAAAGAAGAGCTAACACCTTGCGCTAAATGAAGAAGTATCACGAGTAACTGATGAAGGCTTATGGGAAGCTAGTCAGACCACAGTCATTCACTGAAGGTGACCTCGTTCTTCAAGCCGCCAAGCATGTACATGCCAACATGTCAGCCCCTAAGTTCACTCCAAATTGGGAAGGTCCTTTCCAAGTGCATGTAGTTAGAGACAATGGCTCCTACCTCCTCCTCAACCCTGGTGACGGATAGATCATGGCCCCCATCAATGGCCGATACATAAAGAAGTATAATGCATAGTCAGTTGTGGGTTATTTCTACTGCTCCTACTGGCTCAAAGCTTTGAACATTTAACACATATCATTTTGTACATGCGTACCTGTCTATAGACTTGTAACTTTTGTTGACCATTTATTACAAGTTTTTACTTAACTCATGTAATGGCATTTTGGCCTCAATACTATCAATGCAATATCATTCTTTTGCCTTATCTTTTGTCTTCACTTGTACAATTTTATTTCCACCACTGTCAATTAAGTATCTTGCTATGAGTGGGCGGGGGACGACAATCAGAGGTTGCCTATACATGTAATTCATCCAAGAACAATGAAAGATAAACATCACACGACAACAAACAGATGCAAAGAAAACATATGATTGCAATATCAACATAATCAAAACAAATACAACTAATGTTCGCAGGCCACTACGGAGCTCAATGTCTATAAGAAAATGTTAAGTACAAATTATCTAAAGAAGAGCAACTAGTAGTACTACAGTAGGGTCAGAACTGAAAGCCTCAAGTGTCTGTCACTGTGTCTATAAGTCAGACCATCCAGTGTCCTGCTCCGCATACTGCCTCACTAGGCCTACCTGCAGACCTTTCATCTCAGTCTTCTATCTCTGTAACTCGGCCAGTTGTCTGTCGACCTCTATCAGTTCTCTATCAATCTCTGTGACCCCCTCCTCTAGCATCTTCCAAGTCCTCTCCATCACGGTCTACAAGACACTCACAAGGGCTAGCCTTTCCACCACCTTAGCACCACATTTCTTCCATTTTAAGAAGTCTACCAACCACTCCAACTGCAAGCCGAGAGTCATAAAAGGGCGCAAGCTCAAAAAAGGATAGTGTTATAAGCTCTAAAATCTAGTCTGACGTCAGCATGCCAGCAAGGGCCACTGGCCACTTAATGAATACAACATACATCATCCTCAAAAGAATAAAGTTCTTCATGATCGCAGACCCCTCTAACGTCTATGGGAATCTCGCCCTCACCATCTCTACTTGATGCACTTTCTCAGCATGCAGTCACATGCTCTTCTACGGTGCCCCGTCATGCTGTCCAACAGAGGATCCCCCGCTGGCACCACCGATCATTATAACTTCAACGACCACTGAGAGGGGAGCAGGAGGTGCCACCTACCCTAGTACCGACAGTGCTAGAATGCATAGCTAAAAGACTATTACCACAATCGACGGCTGACCCTGACAGTTTGTCTTGGGGAAGCTTCAGAAATGATGATGTATGAACCTCCTGCCGCAGCCCTGGACCTATAACCACAACATGTGTAGCGTCCAGCTTATCATACCTTATGTCATAGCATCTGTCTTTGACCTGGTCTCCCCGGCATCAAGCATCTCGGGGTCGCCCACCTGGTCGCCACATGAAGGCCCTACCTTCTATTCCTCCTCGACAGTGCCCTCAACTCTATGGTGGGCTTAATCAATAATCCCGCTCTATAATACACCCTGCTACCTAGTCCATCACCTCAGCCTCGGTCACATCAATATCCATCGCCTCAACCTCGTCTGTCACCTTGGCATCAATTGCCTCGGTCTCCTCAGCTGCCTCGGTACCCTTGGCCTTATAGGGCTCATCATCCTCATCATCATTGGCCTCAGCGGACCCCTACCAAGAAAACAAAAAGTGATATTAGAATGCAACTATATGTATAATACACAATAACTATACAAAGAAAGCAAAGACAAAACATTGTAACTCAGAGTCAGACTCATCCAATAACTCTCGTGGCCTCCTTAACTCGGGTCCTCTGACGGCATAGGTACCCTTGCTCATCTGCTGAGCCCTCGCCATTATCCACACTCTCAATGTTGAAAGGGGGCTCTTGCTGGCACTTGGTACCCTTGTCATATGGACCACCGGTTCATCAGTGACAGCACCCTCCTCAGCATCACCCTCTTACTTGACATCATCCTCTATATCCCTCTATGAATTGGCACCCAAGCCACCCGTAATCAGTGTAAACATGCCAGACTGCCTAGCACCATGTGGTATAATCAGCCCCAGTCCTTTGTCACCAGCATAGACGTTAACCCTATGCCTGTCGGAAGGCAGTTGCAACAGCCAGTACATTTAGGTTGCCCTCAGCCGCTCCCACCATCTCACATACTCAACTATCACCACCCTGGTGAACAACATACTAGGCCGCCTCCAGTCCTCAGTCGGTACTGACCTTTCTCTAGCTCTGTCAAGTAGGATGTATTGGAAGGCCATCTCTACACTCCACGACCTGTCATACCCACATGAGGCTCTAGATCATAACCAAATGTCAATGAAAGACGATGCGAACTATATCTCACCATGTAGTTTTGGGAGACCACATGCTTCCCGCCATCATCTATAAACACAGGGAGCCATCCAAGGAAATAGGCTACCAACAGAGCAACCTGTCTCGATGCCAAGTCACTTCTCCTATTCAGCTGCATCTAAATGTCGTGCATATGCAGCCATGGTGGAGTCTGGTACGATGAATGCATCCCCAATATAGACGTGCCAAGCTCTCGTCCCTCTTATCCCGCACATTAGCAAACTCCACTTCGGGCCTCTTGTTGTCCCTAAGCAAATGCCCTCCCACCGCTACACCATGTAGGCAGCTCTTCTACCCCCAGCCTAGAAGTGTCACCCTACCCACCATTAGAGAGGGATGCGCTTGTGGATAACCCTGCAGTCAATAGTTTACATAGTACTCATATAAATATCTATGTTAAAATATCCAATCAACGTATATAATAACCTGGTAACACCCAGACGACCTTTTCAAGTCATTGGAGAACTGGTCCAGACGTGAATACAAAGTGCCCAAGTATATGAGGGCCAAACCAACCCGCCTGCCTCTCGCCATCCAGATGGCCTTCCAAATGGCAAAGTGACATCCACATAATGGTGTGCCAAAATGACATCTCAAATGATAATTTTTTTTGAAGTATATGATTTACATACTACAGGTGGCAAGACAACAAAAATGCAACACATGCACTACGAATAATGAAGATAGTAAAGTACTTACCTCGATAGGAACAGGGTGAGGAACGTCACCATCTCATATATATATCATCTTTGTAATAAGAACCCATGACAAACTCTGCAGCCACACCCAACTTCTGCCCCGGTCCTACCACTGCACTGTCGAAGAAGTGTTTGATCCACCCATTGTAAGTACCTTTGGTTCCTCTTTGTGTCAGCCAGAAAACACAACATCCTTTTCTCCAGAGCCAGTTCCTTCAGACCCAGCCGCAATAAATCTAAATACTTGGAAATCCAAAGCTCCATCGCCCTGAACACTCAGAACGTTAACCTACCACATCACATCAGACCTCACTAACACATACTTTGAAGCACTTAATCCGATATCAACTCAAATTCTTTATATACTAGATTACAAAACTGCATGCATGGACTGAAACTATTAAAACCTAGGTTCTTTACAAACTCGAGTCCTTATAGAATGAGTCGATAGTACCGACCCATAAAGGGGTCTCATTACACAGTAGTGATGGGCTCAGTGGAATCTCACACATCTAAACCCCATTCCTGTGCATGCTACAGCTAATCATCACTTGCAGAATGGAATCAAATAAAGGATGAGCTTTTGAAAGCTCAGTAACATTGTACAAGGACAACCGAAAGAATTACAAAATGATTCAAAGAAATCCAACCAACGATGATTTCCAAAATGATCAAAATTCATCATAAATAGAGACCAAAATAAACGATAACAATCATGAGGGGGTTTTAAAACGGTCAATAAAAGATTATTTTCAAATCCATCATTCCAAAATACAATGATGGTTTTACAAAAATTTCAAAACAAGTTCAAAGGCAATCTAGTGAGGGATTTTAAACAGTTTGAGACAATCCTTTTCAGTCATTCCGTCACAATCATTGTAAGCTACAATGCAATTAAATTCAAAGATGTTGATCCTGGGCAGTTTCTATGCCACTCAGGTAAAGCAAATATGCAATGCCATTTAGGCAATGCATAACATAGTGTATACATGCATGATGTATGAATACTAGTCCTAGTCGGTACTAGCCTATGTTTTACGTAGGATTCAGACCAGCCGTATAACGCCTCCCCACAGTACATTTCCCTAGGTCAATACAAAATCAACAATAACAATGAGTATTAACATAAACTCAAATAACCAAAATCAAATTCATCACTCAGAACACAAGAATTTCCACCAACCAATAGCAAGAATAAATACGAACAGTTATCGATTTTGAGCATAAAAATTCTGAAGAAAGAATGCAAACAATAATTCGAATTTGGTCAGCATGTAATAACAGGCGAGCATCAATAGATTTTCAAACAACCAATTCAGGTTCAATGTTGGGATTTTGTTAGTAATTACATGCTGATATCAAATATATATCTCATTGATTGACAATAGCTATAAGCAAATTGAAAGAATATTTACGAGTACGAGTTATCGAAATAAGGTTTGGACGAAAGTCCTTACCCAAGGTTCAGATAGAAACCCTGACCTGGATCCACACGCAGACTCCCAATATGAACCCCTTTCACCGGGCATGTAAAATTATTAAAATGCCCCTTAGGTGTGTACAAAAAACACCCATCTCATACTTAAATCACCAAAGCATCCCTCCTGTAAGAAAATTACTAAAAGAACCTTACCGTATGTGAATTTACTAAAAAAAATACCTTTTATAGAAAAATTTACCAAAACACCTCCTCTGGCGACAACTTATCAAAATACCCCTGGGGATTCAGGGGTCCAGAAAAAAAAAAAACACATTAAAAACACTATATTAAGCATCCCCAACTCATTTTTTGGGCTATGAAGTATTTAAAAAAAAATTCACCTAAAAATTCTGAACTCGTGTCTAGACTGAGCACTCAGAAGTCTATTCGGCTAAAAATAGTTATTGATTTCAGAATGGCATGACATTTTAGGTGATGAAACATTTCAGTAAAATAAGGTTTTTCTAAAATTTTTAGATTAAAATAACTTATTTTGCTATGTCTAAGAATTTAAGAATTTTCTTTAATTGGTACCCTGATTAGCATCCTTCACGGACAAATATTGGGTGTTACTATTTTGTACTTTGTCAAATTATGAACTTAATTATTTATAAACTTTTTTTTGGAAAAAGTGCTTAAATAGTTCCCCACTTAGACAAAAAAAAAAAAAAGAGGAATCAAGGGGAAATTCGGGAAGAAAAAAAAAGGAGAAGAGAGCAGTAACCATGAACAGTAGCAGGGGAAGAAAAACAGGGCACAAGGAGGAAGCTCGGGGAAAACAGAGGAAGAAAGGAGAAAGAGAAGAGAAATTGGGAGAGAATTTCTTGAAGGTAGTCTCCAACTTTAATTTTAGTGTAAAAATTGGTGTGTTTTGTGTGTGTTCAATGTGTGTTTGTAGGTGGGCAGGTTGTGTGTGTTCTTATGTATATGTATGCAGGTGTTCGAGCATGGTGGTATGGTGGAAATGGAATTCGAGTGTTGTGAGTGTGTTAGGGATTTTTGTGAGCTTAAAGGATGATGGGTAAGGGGGGAAACACATCAGCTACCTTGCTGCTGTGTTTTGAGCAGTGTATGCGAGGTGTAAGTGTGTGTGAGCTGTGTGACAAAGTGGCCACAGTGTGTGTCATCGTGCAATGGGGTGAACAGAGGGCATGGTTTTGTGGTATTGGAGTGTTTATGAAGCTAGGGGGTGCAAAGTGTGTGTTTTCAATAGGTTACCAAGGGGTGCAGTGTGTGTTTATGCGACTGTGTGTATTGTGTGTGCTTGGGTATGTGATTATGTGGATAGTGTGTGAATATGTTTGTGCAACTGTGTTAGAGTGTGTTGGATGTGTTAACATGTGTGGGTGAGTGTAGCAGTGAGTGGGTGTATAAATTGGGCATGCAATTGCTTCGGCAGAGGGGGGCTATGAGGAAGACAAAGCATACGTGTCTTTTAGGTGAATTAGTTTGTGGGGGAATCTGAACGGTATCTTCATTTTATTTATTTCCCTGAACCATTACTTTCTAATTTAATTCCGTTAGTCATCCCCAAAATAGCAAGAGGTGTCATCTTTAAGGCCAAATTCTCAACAACTTGACACTTAATGCATATTTTTAAAAATTACAATCTAGCCCCCCAAAGTTTTCATATTTACCACTACAAGAAAAGGTAGATTTAGCGATGAAATTTTAACGACAGAATGTATTCCGTCTCTAAAAGCTCTTTCAGTGACGGGAAACGCCGTCGGTAAAAATCCGTTGGTAGAAAAGTTTATCGACGGAATATAATGTCGGTAAAAACCTTTGCCGACAAACTTTTAACGACGGGCTTTTAACGACAGGAGTCCCGTCGCTAATTTTTTTTTAGGGAATTTAATAGTTTTTAGTAATTTTTAGAAACCATTTAAGCGACGGAATATGGCCATCGCTAAAAAGTCCGTCGATGAAAATTGACTATTACCGACGGACGTTTACCGACAGACTTTTCCCGTCGATAAAAGTCCTCTTATAAAGTTCAGATCTGATCTCTTTCTTTTCTTTCTCCTGTTTCTCTCTCTCTTAATTAAAATCTTTCACTGACGGCGGCAACCCAAATTTGGCAAGCCCCTCTAGGCAACCCACATCCGGCACCTCTCTGGCGACACCCTCGTCTTCCCCCCGACGTCGCGCCACCTCCGGCGGCGTAGTTTGCAGCTCTGGCCGGATCTAACATAGACAATTTCTGGAATCCAGCTCCGGCCAACTCCGGTAAATCTCTACCTAGATATTTTTTCTTATGAAATTTAAATTTGATTATGATGTAGCAATTGGTTTTACTTACATATATACATTATTACTTATTGAATTGTAAATCAGTTCTTGGAATTTCTGAACTATGTTACTGTCTATATCAAATTTCTTATTGGTTGTAAAAACAATGCTCCCTTACTGTCTACATCAATTTCGTGGGTGGTAGAAAGAGAGCGATGACTGCCATAGGCTGTGTGATTTTTGAGTGTGGTGATTATGGCAGCCATGAACTGTCATGACTTGCAGGGTATGGTGTATGCAAGGGTTACAGTTGTGTGGTTGTGAGGATATAGGTGTAGGTATATGGGTTTGTGTGAGAGGTGCAATGAATCTGGGTTCCATCTTTCATGTGTGGTGCTGGGTACTCACCTTGAGTTGTTGGCTTTTAATTCTGGTACAAAACACTATTGCTAGTACTGAACTAATGGTAAAAATATAGAGAGGCATTCTCTGCAGAATAAACTGCCGAGTCCATTTCCACTTTACTCTCCAACATATCCTCCTTAAACTTCAAAGCAGTCGCTAAAAGAGCGACGGACTTTTAGTAATAATGTAAAAGTCCATCGGAAGGTAATAATGTAATAATGTAAAAGAGCGACACTACAAGAAAATGTGTTTTTTGCGACGGAGTTTTACCGACAGATTGCCTTCTGTCGCTAAAACGACTTTAACCGACGGATAACACCGTTGGTAAAAGTCCGTCGTTAAAAACTTATTATTGGCGAAGTAAACCGTCGGCAAAAGTTTTTGCCGATGGTGTATTTGCGATGGTCTTTTAGCGGCAGAATTACCGTTGCTAAAACTTTTATATATAATTAGTTTTTTCGCTGGTTTTATAAAATTGTTTTAGCGATGGAATTGTGCCGTCGCTAAAACTTCTATTCGTAAAATTTATCAAAGGTCTTTTAGCAACGGGTGTTCCCGTCGCTAAAAGTCCTCGATTAAAACACTGAGATCTCCTTCTTTCTCTTTCCCCGTTTCTCTCTCTCAAAATCTCCCACCGCCATTCTGAGCTCTAGCGATCAACCTCCACGGTGACCCACCTCCAGCGATCCCCCTCCACGGTGACCCCTCCACCGTCGTAAGTTAAAAGCCCTCCACTGCACTGCCACCGTCATTGGCCCACCAACATCGCCGCCCTAAATTAATTGAATGCCCTAATCGGATCGAACCCTAAATTAAACTAATTGAACCATAAATTGAATGCCCTAATCTAATCGTACCCTAAATTGAACTAATTGAACCCCCTAATTGATATGCGAAATTGAATGCCCCAATTCAACCGAACCCTAAATTGAACTACTAGAATCCCCTAATTGAACCCTAAATTGAATGCCTTAATCGAATCGAACCCTAAATTAAACTAATTGAACCCCTAATTGAATGCCCTAATCCAACCAAACCCTAAATTGAACTTATTGAACTCTCTAATTGAATGCCCCAATTCAACCGACCACTAAATGGAACTAATAAAACTCCTAATTGAACCATAAATTGAAGTAATTAAACCCTAATTAAACCCTAAATTGAATGCCCTAATCGAATCGAACCCTAAATTAAACTAATTGAACCCCTAATTGAATTTTAAATTGAATGCCCTAATCTAATCGAACCCTAGATTGAACTAATTGAACCCCCTAATTGAACCCTAAATTGAATGCCCCAATTGAACTGAACCCTAAATTGAACTAGGACTACCCTAAATTGAAGTAACTGAACCCCCTAATTGAACCCTAAATTAATTGCCCTAATCGAATTGAACCCCAAATTGAAATAATTCAAGTGCATCAGATATGTGCATTTTGAACAATTTTTTCCCATTTTAACATTGATCATTTGTTTGATAATTTTAGGTTGTTAATTGTGCATTTGAGAATTGTGATTATTGATCGATGATTTTATATTGTTAATTGATGATTTTAGGTTATTAGCTGTGCATTTGAAGTAATTGAGATTAATAATTGATGATTTTAGGTTGTTAATTGATGATTATAGATTGTCAATCGTGCATTGATCATTTGAGATATTGAGATTGTTGACGGAGGATGGGACCCAATTGGATTGAATGTGTGATTTTTATTAATTTTTATTGCATTGAGCATTTGAGAATTGAGAATTGAGATTGTTGACGGAGGATGGGACCCAATTGGATTGAGATACCTGTTAGTTAGCGCAGACAAGGATACCACGTCTGATCGACGGTGTCCGACATTTAAAAAATAAATCAATGTATGCCAATGTGTCCAGAGGCGTCGGACACTTGTCCGGAGGACGAGGATACGTGTCGGTAGGTGTCGTACGTGTCGGACACGTGTCCGGAGGTATCAGACACGTATTGGACACCATATCGATACCCTATATGAGGTGTCGGAATTGAGATTGTTGACTTTGCATTCAATTTAGGTTAATTAGGTTAATGAAACATTTTTAGCATGCACCCCCTGGAATCTCATCGTGGTTCCAGCACTGCCTATAATTAGCCGTAATTAGTCCTGATTAATAATATTTTAATAAATCAATTAGCCCTAATTAGCTCTAACGAACCTACTTAGTTTTAATTAACCCTAAGAAACCAATGAAAATCAAATTAGTTGTAACTACCCCAAATTAGCCCAAATGAACCCAATTACGCGCATATTGATTATAGTTAGCCTAGTTAGTTATAATTAGCCCTAACATAACCCAATTAAGCCGAATTAGCCCTAATTAGGACTAATCAACACTGCTCGGCACAATTAAACCCTAATTAGGACTAAATAACCCTAATTAGTCTTAATCAACCCTAATTAGCTATAATTATCCAAAACAACTCCTCATTAACAATAATTAGCCCTAACATAACCTAATTAAGCCTAATTAGCTAATTAGGACTAATCAGCACTACTCAGGCACAATTAAACCCTAATTAGCACTAAATAACCCCTAATTAGCTATAATTAGTCCTAATAAATCCTAATTAGCTATAATTAGTCGAAACTATTCCTCATTAACAATAATTAGCTCTAACATAACTCAATTAAGCCTAATTAGCGCTAATTAGGACTAATCAGCACTACTCGGCACAATTAAACCCTAATTAGGACTAAATAACCCTAATTAGTCCTAATTAGCTATAATTAGCCCAAGGTACTCCTCATTAACACTAATTAGCCCTAACATATCTTAATAAATCCTAATTAGATAAACTTTTTCCAATGCTAAACCCTAAACCTTGATACTCGTAATTAACCCTAATAACCCAGTTAGCCCTAATTAGCCCTTGTACATCCTATAGTCACTTCATATTGCCCAGAGATGGTTCAATTACTCGTTCTTTATATTAGTTGTTGTTTTGAGAAGTCCATTGGCAACGAGATGGTTCAACTCATTGCCAACGAATTCTATTTAAAGTGGAATTGGTAACATATGCAATGATCTTTTTGCAATTTTGATATTTTGGAAAGATTCTTGCATATGTTATCAATTTCTGAACGCATGCATGCATGCATAAAAATCCTTAGTACCCCTTCAAAGGTACTCATTACAAAGTAATGCTTTGTAATGACCCTTTGGATGTCCAGTTTGGATAATTTAGAAAAACTATGTGTTTATAAAACAGTGTTTCGACTCATGCTCTGTGTTTTATGTCGTGGATTTTTGGTACACGTTCTCATGTGTTTCTCCGGATGCATACAGATCTGGTGTTCTAACATCCATCAAACCTTGCAAAGAAAGGTTAGATGACTGTTAGAACACCTAATCGATGTCGTGTACTTGGAGAAATGCAGGGAAGTGCTGCTGAATTTTCTGCAGACATAGGACTAAACATGAGTTTTTTACTGTTTTATAAACATGTGCTTTTCTGAATGGGATAGGACCACTACCTATTAGAGAATGGAAGAGAAATATATAGACATGTTGTCATTCAAGCATTCATATTTACATTGACCCTGCCTAATGACTGGTCCTAATTGAAGGTGGTATAAAGTATGATAATTCAGTCGTCATGTCGGTCGATCGAAGTTGGATGGAAAGGAAGAACACTGATGATTTTGAGTGTCACATTGACGAATTTCTTGACTTCGCTTACGCGCATCCTGCACATGTTGACCTTGATAAGATAAGGTGTCCGTGCGGTAGATGTGAGTTGTTGCATTGGAGAAATAGAATTGAAGTAAAATGGCATCTTCGTCGGTAATGTTTTATGGGTGGATACACAAGGTGGACGCAGCACGGGGAAACGATAGTATTGTCCTCCAACCTAGCTAGTCAAACTGAAGTTAGGGAGGAGGCACAGTATGATTATCGAGATATGATTATGGATGCTGAGTATGCTAATGTTGACTGGGGTAACGACGGTGGTGACGACGGTCCCGAACCACCGAACGAGGGGGCTCATCAGTTTTTTGAGTTGCGAAAGAGCCGCTGTGGGATGGAGCTCCAAAACACACACGGCTGTCTGCGGTTAGTAGGTTATTACAGTTGAAATCAAACCATGGGCTAAGTGAGAAAGGTTTTAACGAGTTTGTTACAGTAATCAAAGAAATTCTTCCCGAAAGTAAAAAGCTACCGCCGTCGTACTATGAAGCGAAGAAGATGATGAGGAAACTTGGGTTGAGCTATGAGCGGATAGATGCATGCAATAACGATTGAATATTGTTCTTGAAAGAGAATAAGGATTTGTCACGATGTCCAGTATGTGATCATTCGAGGTACAAATTGGACAAAGGGAAGAAGAAAAACATTGCATGGAAGATATTACGATATTTCTCGGTCACACCACGACTTCAGAGAATGTACTCCTCCTCCAATATGGCTAAACATATGAGGGCTCACCGGGAGACTCATAGCAACGATGCCGATGTGCTAACACACCTAGCTGATGAAGAGGCGTGAAAGGAGTTTGACCGCATGCATCTAGTCTTTGCTCAGGAAGTTCGGAATGTTAAACTTGGTCTGGTAACCGATGGGTTCAACCCTTTCGGTCAGTCTACCACGCCTTACTCCTGTTGGCCAGTTATTATTGTCCCGTACAACCTTCCACCAGGCATGTGCTTGAAGAAGCCGTACAAGTTCTTATCGTTGCTTATTCTGGGGCCGAAGAGTCCTGGCAATGACATAGATGTGTATTTAAGGCCGTTGATTGATGAGTTAAAACTGTTATGGAATCGTGGAGTAGAAACATATGATGCATCCCTTAAACAAAATTTTCAGATGAGGGCTGCTTTGATGTGGACTATACATGATTTTCCCGTATTGGGAATGACGTGTGGCTGGAGCACACATGGGAAGCTAGCATGCCTTGCTTGTATGGGCGTGAACCCCGGTCACACGTTAAAGCATGAAGGAAAGCCCTCGTTGTTCGGATGTCACCGTAAGCTTTTGCCACCGGGCCATCAGTTTCCTAGGCAGAAGGATAAATTTGACGGGACAGTCGAGCGTGAGGTTGTCACACTGGACTACCCATCTGGTGAAGAAGTGCTCTCACACCTGGAGGCACTTGATACTGACATACCATACGACAAGGGTGTGCCAGATCAGAAGATTCTAGAGTATGGGAAAGAGCATAACTGGAGAAAATTTTGTATCTTCTGAGAGTTAGCCTACTGGAGGACTCTCGTTATCCGAAACAACATGGATGTGATGCATATTGAGAAGAACATTTTTGATAATGTGTTCAACACAGTGATGAATTTTAAAGGCAAATCGAAAGATCACCTTAAAGCGAGAAGAGATCTACAACAGTTGGGTGTACGCCGTGAATTGCATCCTTGGACAGTCAGCGGGAGGACGATACTTCTGAAAGCACCTTACTGTCTAGACAAGAAACAAGTAGAAAAGGTCTGTCAGTGGATTACGAATTTGAAGCTTCCAGATGGGTTTGCGGCCAACATATCTCGTTGTTGCAATGTATCAGAATGCAAGTTTCAAAGGATGAAGAGTCACTACTGCGACGTATTCATGGAGAGATTCATTCCTTTTGCCTTCTGGGGACTATTGCCACGGTTTGTTTGCGAGACTTTGACTGAATTATCTCATTTCTTTCGAGATATATGTTCTTCTACGATCTGGGTAAATAACATGGAAGTGCTCGAGAAGAACATTGTGGTGACGATTTGCAAGCTAGAGAAAATCTTCCCACCTTCATTCTTCGATTCAATGGAGCATCTGCCTGTTCACTTGGCATATGAAGCTAAGATGGGTGGACCCGTGCAATATCGGTGGATGTATCCCTTCGAGAGTTAATCTTTAAATTGTTACAATTGTTTGTTTGCATTAATGCGACACCTGTTATCATTGATATTTCACCTAACTCGATTCGCTAAACTTTTAGGTTCATGTTCCATTTAAAGAAAAACGTCCACAATAAGGATCGAGTTGAGGGCTCAATTGCGGAGGCTTACGTAATGGAAGAACTTGTAAACTTTTGTAATCAATATTTCGGGCCTGATATTGATACAAGGTTAAATCAACTAGGCCGAAATGAGCCCGGATCGAGCACAAATTTAGAAGGGCAATTGTCAATATTCAAGCAGTCTGGAAGTCCGTTTGGCCGAACGTATACTCGATGGCTAACGGATGAAGAGTACAGTGCTGCAACAATATATGCCCTTCTATATTGCGATGAAGTTTCGGCATTCGTTGAGTAAGTTAATGTCTTCATTCACTTACATTGTTGTACATAATTGAAAGTGTGTGATAAGCGAGTCAACTATATTGGTTTCCAGTGAGTTCGATGCAGAATCTTTAATTACTGATCCCGCTGTATCCGAATCTCATCGAAAATCATAATTTGTATAGTGGTTCAAAAGGCTTGTAAGTCCTTAACGAAATTATATTACGTGTTTTATACAATTCTGTGGCCAATTAGTAAACTGATTTATCCTTAATTTTTACCGTCATCTACAATAGGTTCAGTCAATGGATAGACCAGTTGTAACACCCCGTAATTTTTTGAAGTTATTAAAAAAAAAAATTTAGCAACAAATATATTATTCTTAGCACCGATAAATTTTCTAACAACTTTTAGCGGCAAATTAAATGTTTAGTGACTAGTGTGACCAAAATTTTATGGGTAAACTTTTAGCGACAAATAGTGAAGCGGGATTTTGGAACACTGCGTTAAATCTTTTTAGTACGTTAATTTATTGTAAATAGTTATTTTAGTCTTTCCCGTAGTAACAGAAAATTTTGGGTATATTTGGAATAACTGACGAAACTTGAAGGGGTTTTGGTAGTTTGTCTTTTAGGGTTTTATATATATATATATATATATATATATATATATATATATATATATATATATATATATATATATATATATATATATATATATATATTTGCATACACTAGAGCAGCCGTCCAACACCCACTTATACACGATCGGCCGAGAGAGGAAGAGAGATACCGAGAAAGGAAAAGGGAAGGAGCTGTGTCAAAATCCGACGAAGGGTCCATATTCCGGTAAGTTTTCTGGCCAAACTTTTCCTGAATTACTCAATGTTTACGGAATTGTAAGGGGGGTATTTGTGGGCTGTATATATTATGCAAAAGTATATGCGTATTTAGTGTTATACCATGAGTGCCTAGTGGGCTTATGGGCAGTGGAAGGAACTGCCATGAAGTGTTTATGGGGATATATTTTTCTGTGCGAGAAGCTGTGAGAAGAGAGATATAGCAGCCATGGGGCTGCCGTGGTGTATATGAGTGTGATGCTGTGTATAAAATGAGAGGATGAGGGGACTGCACAGCAGCCATGGGATGTATGTTTCAGTGGCAGCTGGGCATGCGTGGTCGAGCAGGTGTGCCCGAATATGTGTGTATGCCGTGTATTTTTTGAGAAGATACGGAGTACACGACCTGTATTAGTGCTGAGTGAAGTATGTGCCCTGATGTGGTTGAGTATTTTGTGCTTACAAAGTTATAAGTGTGGCTGTGATGTACAGACATAAATCATTGTATGTAGGCTATGCATGTGTGAGGGTTGAAGAAAAGAAAGAGAAGGAAAGAGGTCCACGGGTGTGACGGAGCAAGAGGTGCTCTTGGGTTTATTTTATAGTGTGTTTTGGGAAGTGAAATGGTGCTTTGTGAGCTAGAATGAGTGGGTGTGAAAGTATATATATATATATATATATATATATATATATATATATGGAGGTAGAGTGTGTGTTTGAGAACGGCTATGTAGTTGTGTGTAACCTATTTTTGTGTGTGCTGTGAGTGAGGGCCTGTGAGGGAGTGTAAAGAAATGGAAAATGTGTTCATGAGTGTGTGGGCTGTTGTGTATATAATTGGGCATGACGCAGTCACATGTTTTGTTAAGTTATGTCTCGATGCTGTTATGGTTCGACGTTAGAGGGGCTGCACGGTTGGCCTAAGCAAGTGGATATATATTTGTGTTAAAGGAGGGTGTTTTGTGAGTAGTGAGTGGGTGTAAACTTGTTGGTAAACATGTGTGGAAAAAAATAATAAATAAATAATAGTGGGTGTGTTTCATGGGTTTGTGATCATAGAAATGGAAGAGAGAAGCAGCAGCTGTTGTGCTGTTTTGATTATGGCGTGTGTGTGTGTGCACTTCTGTGAGTATGGAGACAATGAATAGCAATGGAAAGCCACAAGTGCATAAGTGCTTGAATTTGTATTTGAGTTTTTGTGTGATATGCGTGTCTACAGGAGCAATAACGGAACTGCCGCAAGGCAGTTTATTTGTGAGTAATATGTGTGTGTGTCGTATGCGCATATATGTATGCGTGAGTGCGTGGCTGTGTATATATGTGGGTCCTCACACACACAGAGAGAGAGAGAGAGAGAGAGAGAGAGAGAGCATGAGTGCTGTGATGTTGGATGTGTGGGTGAGTTGGAAAAGAAAAAAAGAAAGGGAGAAGAGACCACTGCCTCACGAGGAGAAAGCAGCTGGGTATGGGAACTAAACATGGCAGTGAAATCAGGAGGTCCAAAGAAGATTTAAGTTATTTAAGACAAATGTTGTTAAAGGGGTGAGATGGAAGGTAGCTGGGTGTTTTTGTGTGTGCATGCCTTGTGTGTATGAGTGAAACGAAAATAGAGAAAGACCCTTTTGAGATGGGAAGTGAAAGAGGCTGTTGTAGGTTGCAAAGTTAGGGTGTGCGTGAGAGTGATGGAGTGGTGATATTGCTGCCAAGGCATGCCTTTTTATGTGGGTGTGCTTTGACTGTGTGTAATATATGTATAAATTGTGTTCACATATATGTGTGTCAGCATGTAAGAAAGGAGAAGAGGGAAGAAGGGTGTACCGTGGCCTTGTGTGTGATATGTGTTCAGGGTGAGTGTATATAACTGGAAGAAAGAGAGAATTGCAGCTTGAAAGAAAGGTGGGCAGTTGTAAATTTGTGGGTATCGGGTTAGCGTTAAGTTCGGCACGTGCATATATTGATGCACGCTTATCGTTAGCACATGAAAATTTACAGTATAATATGTTAGACCATATTAGAATTCTTGGAAAAATTTTATAATTTTCTGAGATCGTATGAATTTATAGTATTTTCTATAATTTCAGATTTGGAAAATTCGTTTGGAGTCTTTAAAGCCTGAAAATGTTCTGGGAAAAATTAGAGTAGTGTTTAAATAGTATAATAAAGACTCCGTATAAATTTGATGATTTTTGGAATCGATTTGTTATCATTTTCAGTATCGCATTGAATTTAGCAAAACGAAAAATAAAGAAATAGTTTTATGTCTTTTAAATTCTGATTTCAATTTCTATAATTTATATATATTTTTTAAAGTTCTTATAAAAATTATGGGACTTTTTTTGCCACTGGAAGTAATTATGGCTATTATTGGGTTTTTATTGTATTTAAAGAAATTATTTTAATTCAAAAATATTGAAAATTTCTGAAAATTCCTATTTTGACTCTTATTAATGTTTTCAGCTATAAATGTATTTTATTGAAATTTATTATAAATTTTGGAATATAGTTATGCGTTAAGTAGCGTACAAGATTTCCGGTTAGCTACGTTGGTCGTGTGTGGAATACGTTTCGAGTCGCGTGATTTCGGGATTAGAAGTAAGCACGTGGTGGGTAGTCGATATTAGGGTTTCTAGCATATTAGACATAAATTTTGTTCTAACAATTAAATTATAAATTTAGGTTGATTCAGAAAATACCGATCGAGGTTGGTAGCATCGCTTAGCTTGGACCGAGGTAAGGATTTCTCTCCGAACCCCATTTCATTATTCTGTTTCAAATGTTTGTAATAACAGTTTTACAAAATATATTGATTGTTGATTTCTATGTTTGAAATAAAAAGCGTTTGTTTTGAAACTGTCCATGAAACCCTAATTTGAGCCTGATAGCGATCATTTGGAATTCGTTACTCTCATCTGTTTACTAAATTCAATCATTATAAAACCTTTTAGAATTGTGTTTAAATTCCTTGAATATTATCAAATGCATTTATTGCTTCTCAATGTTGACATGAGTTAGTAACTTGGGAGCCATAAGGATGGTCTGTATTGTTGGCGTTATAAGGATGGTCTGTTGGTTGGGTTAACTAGTACCTAGATGGACTAGTCGGTGTTCCATATGCATATGTAAAGTGATCGAGCACTGCCGGGGTGGCTTTGCTTCTGTACTGCTCATGTTCAACGTTTCCTGTTTATGTTTATTGCATTTTAAGTGTTTTAAAAATGGTTATCGATTTAAAGGAACTGAGTTGATACTCATCCCTGTGTTGTTTATATTGAAATGCTGTGGTTTTCCTGAAAACCCCTTTTAAAATTATCGATTGATTGTATATAGATAGATTGTTTGAACCGCTCTGTTTCTCCGCTTCAAAATTTTCTATTGGTTTAAATGTCAAATTATTCGTATCGTTTTCTTATTTTTAAATCTTTGATCGACCTTACTGAGCTCTCAAAAGCTCACTCTCCTTTGACTTCCTTTCCGCAGGTGACCGCCAGCAGTAGGTTACTTGAATAGGGATTAGAGCCGAGGAAGCGAAAGCAAAGGAATTAGATTTTGGTATTCATCATTAGAACCCCTGTGTGGGTAAACATTATTGTTTAAATTTTTAAGACCTAGTTTGATACTTCAAATGGTCCACTAAGATTTAAATTTTAGGGTTTAGTTGCTCTGACAGTTGTGGTATTTTGAGGTAGAGGATATTATTGTCTTAATGAACTAATCGAGTGAGTGTCTAATGTTCCGAAATTTTCGGGATGTTACACCAGTGGCCTCCTGCTTGAAATTACTAGCTGAAGGCCTAAACAAACAAGCATCCTGTCATGGAGGTTATATCATCAACGGGTTTAGGTTTAATGTAAAAGATGATGACCGAATAAAACAAATCCAAAACAGTGGAGTCTTGGTCAACGACGACTGTTATGCTAAAAAATTGCATGGACTTTTACGGAGAGCTAGATGAGATTGTTGAGCTAACATATCTGGGTTCTCAAAACCGCCTGGTAATGTTCAAGTGTATGTGGTTCGATGTCACTTGCAGTAGAGGAATCTGTGTTAGCTCTCAAGGGATTGTAGATGTCAATGTCAAGTCAAGACTTGCATCAGATGAGCCCTATGTGTTTGCTAGTCAAGCAGCACAAGTCTTTTACGTAGAGGACGCCGCCAATCCTAAATCTCATTGGTATACAGTTATCAAGTCCAAGAAATTGCCCGTGACATATGACAGTGAGGTAGACTCCTTTCAAGCCGACCAACTGTCTGTCTTGTTACCTGTTGAGGTCAACAACGAGGAGGACGATCTTCCTCTTCCAACAACACTTCATGTAGGAGAAGAAGTCGTAGATGATGACGCGGAAGACATAGAAAGTGTTGGAGATGATGTGACTGAGTCTACTGATGAAGAGGATGAATTAGAAGATGAAGAGGACGACGAGTCCCATGAAGAAGAAGACGACGAGTCTAGTGAGGAAGATGATGACGATTCCCAAACTGAAAATGATTGACTTGTAATGTTGTAACATCACGGAAAAAATGTAGTAACATTCTAGAACTTGGTTCATATTGATGTGTTTTTGCACCTCCGTTCATATATATAGTTCCGATGATGATTTCTACCAAATTATTGTTTTTAATGTGTTAATGCCTTTGTAATTTATCTATACGAAGTCAGATATGGATAGGATACGAGCTATTCGTGGCCGGGCTGGACGCCGAGCTGCTTTCACCCGGGTGGGTCCCACCTCGTCATTGCTCACTGATGACGAGGCACAGAGTGATCGCGTACTGCCCCAGCCCCAGCTGTCGCCCCAGCCCATCCATCGACTTAGCCATCGCCCAAGCCTCAACCGTCGCCCCAGCCCGACGCAGATTCATCCCACACGCGCGTTGATTCTCTTTCTTCTATGGGTTCTACCTCAGGTATAGTTGATAACGGTATTTAGTACATTTTTGCTAATTTATATTTGAACTGTATTAATGTCTGTGTTTTGTAGGATCTCGACGAGGCCGTGGCCCGACACGCGGGGTACGCATCGACCCCCAGCATAAACAGAGAGTTACGCTCACCCAGGAGGGCCTGTAAGTAAAAAAAATCACATCATGCCTTATTTTGTACATTTGGGATGTTAATTTATATTTGAACTGTATTAATTTATTTATTTACTTCTTTGGCAGGATCCTGGAGAATCAGGCGAGGACGAAGATCGGCGTTCTTGTGAAGGGCCGATTCTTCGAGCCACGCCTGTACTGGAAGGACTGGGATGCCGTTGCGAGGGAGTCCCTATGGGAGGAGTGGCTGGTACGTTGAAGTATTTTTTTCTGCGATAGTAGTTGTTTAATTAGAGTTTGTTTTCTAAATTAATTTGTGTTATTGAATGCCTTACAGGAGGGGTTCACGTTTGACTCGCCTGATCAGCAGGCACTGGGGCGACAGGCCTTCTTTGCTTACATCGCCAAGAATTACCGCCGATGGCTCCACGACGCACGGGACCGGGCGAAGAAGATGCTGCCCAATGGTGCCCCGATGACGGAGATGAAGACATATCCCCCACATTGGATATCTCTGACTGTATGGGGGGAGATGATAGATCGGTGGGCTGCGGATCCAGGCTGGGACGCCAAGAGTAAGAAGGGGCCAAGAACAGACAGAACAGAGATCCGACGCACACGGGGGGGTCGGTGCCACACGACATCGTCCGACACATGAATGCGGTCCAGAACCCGGATCTGGAGGAGGATGAGGTCATAGCTCTGACGTATAATCAGACGCACGTGCGGAAGAAGGACAAGGACGAGGTGCACCGGGCCGGCGACTATGTTTCGGATATTGCCCGGCGGATCGATGTGAGTCAATGTGTTTAATTAAGTTGTTAATTTTTTCTTACTATCCTCAATGTCTGTTGTGTTAATTAATGCCCTAACATATCTTTAAATCACTATTTTTGCAGGCCTCGTATGAACAGCTTGGGGAGTTCGGACAGCCATCATCGTCCACTAGTACGGGTGCGAGTACTGGGGTGTTGAAGCGATGGCTGGATACGCCGGAGGTCGTCAATCGGCCGAAAGGCCGCATACGCGGCCTGCCTAGCACGACTGCTCGTGCCGTGATAGGAGCATCCTCACCCCCCGCTGCCCCTCCACAGACACCGGCTCCTCAGCATCCGTTGGACGAGAAGGAGATCCAGCGCATTGCTACGGTGGTGTTGAGGATGATCAGGGAGCAGGATCAACAGGGTACCGAGGCCAGACATGCCGAGCCGACCCGGATCAGCAGGATCCAGATCCGGGACTCGACAACCCCTGATGAGCCCCTTCTCGTGCCCGATCCCAGCTTGTCCCCCCTTCCCCCCGCCCGGTCCCAGCTTGTCCCCCCTCCCCCCGCCCGGCTTGTACATCATGACTATTTTTTATAATTGATTGTATATATTTCTTTGTGTATTAATTATTGTGCATTGTTGAGAATTGTCTATTGATTATTGTGCGTTGTTGAGAATTGAAATTTTATTACAGGTCTGGGTAATAGAAAAATAAAAAAATATTTTAAAAAAACTTTTTTCGACGGATTAATTCCGTCGCCAAAAGTGTTTCTTTTATTAACTTTTTAGCGACGGAATATTCCGTCGTCAAAACTCTTATTTAGCGACGGAACATTCCGTCGCCAAAAAATTATTCCGTCGCTAAATTCACAAAACAGAAAATAAATTAAAATACGTAAAATATAATTAGCGACGGATATTCCGTCGCTGATTAATAAATAAATCCATCACAAAAAGTGCAAATTAGACGACAGATTTGAAAATTCCGTCACCAAACTTTTGGTAACAGACTTTTATAAGAGGCACTTTTAGCGACGATATATCTGTCGCTAAAACTTTTAGCGACGGATTTTTCCGTTGTTAAAAGCCTTTTTTCTTGTAGTGTAGAAAATAACCCCAAACTTTGTGTAATTCCGTCTAGGCCCCAATTTTTTTTTTAATCGCTATTAATTTAATTTAATGTCACTAAAACATATACTGCTACTCATTTAATTATTTTTCATCACTAAAAAAATTAATTACATTTATGCCCCCAAAGTGTTTCCAAAAATTCAAAATACTATCTTTTAAGCTTTCATTCTCTAATACTATCTGAGCATCATTCAAAATTATCTTCCATTTATTTTTCTGGTCATGAATGGTTATCTTATACAGCTCCCAAAATTCGGGACATTACATTCTTCCCACCTTATAAAAATTTCGTCCTCGAAATTTGATCTCGAATATCCTATCACTTATAACGTCGAGGCACTATGCTTTTGCTGCATAATGCTGATAACTACCATATAGTAGTTGAGCTACATCTAACCTTCGTACCAAGTTCAGTCCGACGAATACTCGAAAGTAACAATTAAATTCTAATCGTAATGCTAAACTCAACCTGCTCAAGTTATCATTTGGGCTCTAATTGTTCCGGTACTTCACAAACCTTGGCTTATTTAACGCGTTATACTGATACTATATAACAAGCTTCTACTGTATTATACTTATATTGTACCAGATACTCTATCGTCTGCACAACTTACTTAACGAGGAAAAGTTTAACTCTGAGCTTAAGGTGTACGGAATACCAAACGATGGTCATATATGACTTACACTCTATCAAAGCTAACATGGATATGATAACCAATTCCTATAAGCACTTACACCTCATAACAGATAGCAAAATTGTAGCCACCAAGCTTCTACTGTGCACTCTAACATCTCAAAACAATGAGTCCAATTTGTTGCCAACTTTGTCACCGAGAGACGTGTTATCGTAACATAGCTATGTATTGCATACCTATGATTCTGCATACACTTCACAAAACGATGGAGAACTATAACCACTACGATTTCGCTGCATAATTTGGTGTCTTACCTCAACGTGTCCAAGTTGTTATCGAATTCGTCACCTAAGGATGTGTTCTCCTAACATGACGCAAAATATGATTCTGGATACCCATGTGTTCATTTTCACTAGAGTGTAGGATTCTAAATTATCACATCACTTCCAATTCACAGTCACATTAATCTTACAGCCTTATCTTTTAATCATTTGTTTCAGTTAGATGTTTAGAATCCTTCACTCCTAAAAGCAAGTAACATGGGGTTTACTGTCGTGTGATCAACCAAAATCTCAATCTTATACCGAATCGTCAAATAGATTGTCCAAATCTAATCCACGTTCTCAGAGTCTACTCTCACTCACAGATTATCTGAGGCTTAGGAATCTACTTAATCTTATATCAGGGCAAATAAAACCATGTAGATCCTAGCATTAGGTCGAAATACATGTGCATAACATATTTTCAATTTCAACATCATTTAAGAATAGATCACAACAAAATTCTGATAATCAGATTAGCGATAGCAGCAACTATGGCATATTACCATTTTGGAACATATCAAAACATATTTCACAAACACCAATCACAGAGAAATAGTGATGGTTATGCAGCAAAGCATCTGACGTTAATCACATCAAACAATGATCTCAATCAAACATTTAGGGACCACAATAATTACAATTAGGTAATCAAAACGAAAAAAATCTTTAACAAAATCATATCTATTGGCTCTCGAGATTTACGATACACTTTAATGACATTCTGAAATATGACGAGTACATAATCAATGGTGTAGCTCTGACGAAGCAAAGTCAACCTAATGACTCGAAGCAATTACAATCAGTAAGAGTTACTAGTCCTTAATGGAAGTCGTAGCTTTCTCATGTCCAGTGGCCTAGATACTATCCAATCAAGTCCAAATAAATTTAAAATAAGTAGATAAATATCTTGAAAAAGGTTAAGATGACTAAATAAGAATGACATCTTTTCTGATATCTCGCAGTGGATTAACATTCAATTAAGTCACATTTGAATTCAATATACAAAGGAATGAACTAAACGACAGAGTAGAATTCTAAATATCTTATCGTACTCTCAAACCAAACTTTTAGATTTAACACCAGTCATTCCTCAACAGAACCATTCTCACTCATAAATCAAATCACTAACTTAACTATTCCTCAAACCTTACAAACTTTCAAACACTACCAAGGTTTCCCCTGACAATACAAGGATGCGTGATTAACGGATCACCAACTCAAACCTAGTATGATATCAAAATCCTGAACAACAAATAGAATGAGGTCCATAGAAGGATCTCTATCCAAAATAGACAGTATAGTCGCAGAGAACCACAAAACGGTCAAAGACTCTCCCAACGGAATACTTATCACAAGATTAGTTCACAAGGATGGGTTTTCACCGTCAATGACTGTGCAAAGTAAGGATACCAAAGAATATAATGCTTCAGAATCAAATAATATACAAGCACCTCATATGTTAACCTGACACCACATCACCAGATGTAGCAACATCCTGAACAGACATTGGATAAAGCCTAGCTGTTGCTCTGGGCCTTCGCCCTACTGGACTTGAGAATTCTGGGTTTGGCCCTACAGCCTTGTCCTCTTCCCTGACGAGGAACATTACTTGTCGATACACTAGCTAAGAGTATAGGTATTTGATTTCATATATAGACAGGTAACAACAGAGTAGAGGAAACACGAATTTGTTGGATGAGAGTAGGGTAGGATGATGGTAGAAATAAGAATCTACATTTAATTTGTTATTATTCTGCTCTCTAGATATGTGTTAGTATAACACTGATAACTGTTCATAATGTCAGTATGGCTCGTACGCATAGCACTGGCAGTGGAGGTAGTGTGGAAGGCTGGGAGGTCCCCAATGGAGAAGTACCTCGATGGTTGCTGTTCTAAACACTATGAACTAGATTCTGGACTTGATGACAACGAATCTGGCCAACCAGAAGTAAAGAGTACAGGATCTAGTTCAACCACAGCCAGGACCTCAAGATGAGAGTACCCTGGATGAATTTCACAAACAAATTGCGACGAGCTTTAGGGGGTGTCGCTGAACCTTATGGAAGCATAAAATTCGATTAACTGAATAGAGAATTTTTTTGAGCCATTCACTGTAGTGAGAGACAAAAGGTTGAATTTGCTATTTGTAAACTAAGAGATGAGGCCGATCAGTGGTGGCAGATGGTAGAAAGGAGTTTGACTCGTCAACAGGAAGAGATAATTTGGGAACAACTCAAGGAATTTTTCTTCAACCAATATTTTTCGATGAGTTATCGTAAACAGATGTTGAGAAAATTTACTAATGTGAGGCAACAAGATCGATAATTGGTAGATGAATTTTAAATGAGGTTTTCATGCCTCGTAAAATTTGCAGTAAAAAATGTTGCCAACGAAAGGAGAAAGATGTTGGAAGTTTGAGTGGGGCCTTAGGCCTGGATTGAGGGATTGAATGATTTCTACTCGGTTAACAAGTTATATAGAATGTGTATAGTTGGCACGTGCTTTGCAGCAATCCAAGTCCAACAACAAAGAATAGAATGAATAGAGGTGGGATAAACAGAAGAGAGCTATGCAAGAGTCTTCCAAGGACAGTTTATGCAGGCTGACAAGCATCAGCAATTTGCATAATCAGCACAATAAGGTACCCAAGGCAAGAGGATGGGGCAGAATCAAGAATTTAGGTCGACATCAGCTTAGGGATCTAGACCTAGGCAATGTATTGGATTCACATGAATACAGAGTGTAGGGCCTCTACTAGCTTAGAGTACTACATTTGGACCATCCTAGAGTTCTAGAGTTCAACCTACGCAGAATACTAGTCAGGGTGGCGGGGTAGCTTTTCCAGCCATCCCATGTGATATGTGTGGGAGAATTCATGGTAGTAAGTCATGCTATAGATTTACCGAAAGATATTTTAGGTGTGCAATATAGAGTACCTGGGAGACTGTCCAATTGTTAGAAATAATTAGTCAACTTTCCGTCCCACACCTACAGCTAGTGTATCAACATGATTACAAAACTGGTTGGACTGAAACTATTAGAACCTAGGTTCTTTACAAACTCAAGTCCTTGTAGAATGAGTTGACAGTACTGACCTACGCAGGGGTCTCACCTACACAGTAGTGGTGGGCTCACTGGAATCTCACACAGACACTAAACTCATTCCCGAGTATGCTACAGCTGATCATTACATACAGAAGGGAGTCAAATGAAGGTGAGATTTTGAGAGCTCAGTAAGCTCGTACAAGGACAACCGAAAGAATTACAATAACAATCATAAAGGGTTCTAAAATGATCAATAAAAGATCATTTTCAAAACCATCTTCCAAAATACAATAATGGTTTTCCAAAGGATTTCCAAACGAGTTCAAAGGCAATCTGGGGAGGGATTTTCAAACAAGCACAAAGCATTTGAGACAATATTTTCCAGTTATTTTTGTAACAATCACTTTAAGATATAATGTAATTAAATTCAAAGAGGTTGATTCTTGGCAGTTTCGATGCCATTCAGGCAAAGCCAATATGCAATGCCATTTAGGCAATACATAACATAGTGTACACATGCATGATATACGAATACTAGTCCCAATGGGAACTAGCCTGCATTCCGTACAGGATTTAGACCCTTATAATGTCTCCCTACAGTACATTTCCCTAGGTCAATACAAAATCAACAATAACAATGAGTATTAACATGAACTCAAATAACCGAAATCAAATTCATCACTCAGAACACAAGAATTGCCACCAACCAATAGCAAGAATAAATACGCACAGTTATCGATTTTGAGCATAACAATTCTGAAGAAAGAATGCAAACAATTATCGAATTTGGTCAGCATGTAATAACAGGCGAGCATCAATAGATTTTCAAATAACCAACTCAGGTTCAATGTTGGGATTTTGTTAGTAATTACATGCTGATATCAAATATATATCTCATTGATTGACAATAGCTATAAGCATATTGAAAGAATATTTACGAGTATGCGTTATCGAAATAAGGTTGAGACGAAAGTCTTTACCCAGGGTTCAGATAGAAACTCTTACGAGGATCCGTAGCTAAAATATCCTAACCAGGAATCTTTACCTTTAACGTAAATGAGAAAATAAAATCATCAGAACATAGTCCACACTATGATATTAAAACTCAATACGGACACACACATACTCCCAAAATGAACCCCTTTTAACGGGTATGTAAAATTAATAAAATACCCCTTAGGTGTAAAATTATGAAAAACTCTTGGCTCATATCTAAATCACCAAAATAGTTATCAATCAGTAAAATAACCTTACCGTATGTGAATTTACTGAAAAATACCCTTTATAGGTATAATTACAAAAACATCCCCTCTTGATAGCAAATTACCAAAATACTCCTGAGGGTTCCTGGCACTAGAAAAATCCCAAAAACACATTAAAATTTAAAACACTATATTAAGCATCTCAAAATCATTTTTAGGTTAAAATTATTCTAAAAAAATTTCACCCAAAAATCCCGAACCGATGTCCAGATTGGGAGCTCAGAAGCCGATTCGGTTAGAAATAGCTATTGATTTCAAAATGGCATGACATTTTAGGTAATGAAACATCTCAGTATAATATGGGTTTTTTTTAAAATTTTCAGAATAAAATAACTTAATTTGCTATGTTAAAGAATTCAAGAATTTTCTTTAATCGGTACCCTGATTTAGCGTCCTTTGCGGACACTGAAAATTTTCAAAAATATTTCAGGGCATACCTTTTGTAAAAATATCGGGGGTTACTAGTTTTTACATTGTCAAATTATGACCCTAACTATTTATAAAACTTTTTGGAAAAACTTCCTACATAGTTCCCCACTTTTAATGACAATTACATGTACTGTTCAGATTCCCCTACACACTGATTCACCTAAAATACATGCACACTTCGTCTTCCTCACAGCCACGCTCTCTATCGACGCAGTTGCGTGCCCAATTCACACACCCACTCACTGTTACACTCACCCACACATGTTAACACATCCAACACACACTCTAACACACATATTCACACACAATTCACACAATCACATAGCCAAGCATGCGCGTGCACACACACACACACACACACACACACTACACTCAGTCGCATAAACACCCACTGCACCCATAAAAACACACACTAAACCCCTCGGTAACCTATTGAAAACATAGATTATGCACCCCATAGCTACACAAACACCTGAATACCACAAAACCATGTCCCCTGCTCACTGAACTGCACACTGTGGCCACACACACACACACACCTCGCATATACTGCACACAGCAGCAAGGTAGCTGCGGTGTTCTCCCTCCCCATCATCCTTTTTATGCTCACAAACATCCCTAACACACTCACAACACTCGAATTCCATTTTCGCCATACATCTATGCCTGAACACCTGCATACATATACATAAGAACACAACACCTGCACACCCATAAACCCTCACTGAACACACACGAAACACACCAACTTATACACTAAAATTGAAGTTGGAGACTACCTTTAAGAAATTCTCTCCCAATTTTTCTTATCTTTCCCCTTTCTTCCTTTGTTTTCCCCGAGCTCTCTCTCTCTCTCAGTGCTCTATTTTTCTTCCCCTTCTACTGTTCATGTTTACTGTTCATTTCTTTTTTTTCCTTTCCGAATTTGGCTTTTTGTCACTCTCTTTATCTTGATTTGCTTCATTTTATTTAATTCCTTAAATCATTACTTTATAATTTAATTCCATTAGTCGTCCCCAAAAGAGCAAGAGGTGGCATCTTTAAGGCCAATTTCTCAACAATTTGACACCTAATGCATATTTAAAAAAATTGTAATCTACCCCCAAAATTTTTATATTTGCAAAATAACCCCAAACTTTGTGTGATTACATCTAGGACCAAAATTTTTCCCAATGTATATTAATTTAATTAAACATCATTAAAACATATAGTGTCACTCACTAGAAAATTTTCATTATTTTTCATCACTAGAAAATTTTCATTATTTTTCATCACTAGAAAAATTAATTACATTTATGCCCCAATGTTTTTCTAAAATTTCAAAATGACCGCTAAAAAAATTAATTACATTTAAGCATTCATTCTCTACTACTACCAGAGTATCGCTCAAAATTATCGCCTGTTTATTTTTCAAGTTACAGATGCTTATCGTAAACAGCTCCCGAAAATCAGAATATTACATTACACGTCCTTCATTCCATGCATCGATAACCTTGTCAGCATCATGACATCCAACAGTGTCAGGCCTATCTCCCCGAAGTCGGTAAAAAATATGTGCATCCGTGAACTGCACCTAGCCAACAGCAACGTCAAGCCGCTCACATCTCTGGTCAGCTCCTTCCAAGCAATCACTTCAAGTGCCGGCATCAACCTTAATGCCTTTATTGTTGTCGTCCAGGCTAGACTGTCAACAATGTAATCACACCAAAATCCCACCCTACCAGCATCGTACTGTGGGCCTTGAACACCACAGGCGACCACGACATATCCCGCCTCTCGATTAGCAAGGCCGACAGATATCTCGGCAACATAGTAAGCGAAACCTCCCTATTTGGGGCCTGGACATACGGTGATGGCACCATGGGACTCTCACAATCTACGGGCCACTTCATGGCCAACTGGGCACCACCCTATTCACAGTCAATAAGGTTTTACTCTTACTTGGCTCCTGATCAAAGCTCTCGACTCCATCATCATCAAACATCAAAGGCACTGTCGAACCTTTAGTCAGCATCAGTGCAGTCGCAGTGCCTCAATGCGCCGACATAGTTTTTCTAGATGGCTGTGGATGACTACTCATCTTAGCTGGTGGGTGCCTCGATACGCCGGCACAGTTTTTTGAAATGGCTGTGGACGACTACTCATCTTAGATGGTGGCTTTGCCAACTACTTCTTCCTTATTTTCAGGGCAACTTGCTCAACAGGGCCTTGGCTTACCTTAGCCTCGGCCTCAATGGTGTCCACCCTTTGGCCTTAGCATCGGCTACAAAGTCAGCCTCGGCCCCTTCTTTCCCCTTTCTTCTCCCATTCCTTTCCCCCCTTCCCCTAACGCATTCGACAATCCTCCTCCTTTCGGCCGTACCCTCACTCCCCATTCTTCCGTTCTCCTCCCTTATCCCCTTTATAATTCCCCCTCGACCTCTATGCGCCCTTCAGTCGTACCCCTCTCTCTTTCATCCCTTCTTCCTCCCCCATCCCTTCTCCTCATGCCTTCTATCCTTCCCCTTCGCTCCCACATCCCCTTGTGACACCTCAATTCCTTTCCCCCTTATGACACCATAAAAAAATCTCCCTTGCCCTAAGGCCCCACGGCCTTCAGCCAAGGAACCAGGCCACCATCTCACCACTAGCCCATCCCCCGTCCCCCTTCCCCTTTCTCTGGCCGAATACATGGGTAGGCTCCAATATGGGGTTAGCCACCACTACTCGCCCCTCCCCACTTCTATCTTGTCACGCTATCAAGCTTCCCTTACCCGGCCTTTGTGCCTCTTGGGAGGTCCTTAATTTTCCCATGATAGATCTTCTTCTTCTTCTTCTTCTCTCTTTCTCTCTCTTCTTTAAGTCTTGAATGAAGGGAATGGTGAAAAACTTTCCACCTACCCTATTTTTATACCACTATAAGAAAAATAAGTTTTTAGTGATGGACTTTTAGTGATGGAGCTAATTCCGTTACTAAAAGTTACTTTTCACAACGGAAGTACCCGTCGCTCAAAGGACATCGCTACAAGTTTTTTCCCAACAGAACGTGCGTCGGTAAAAATCTTTAGCAATGGGTACACACCGACATAATTTTCGTCGCTAAATATTTTTTTCTAATTTTTTTTCGATTGGATTTTTTACTTAGGAGAAAAAAATTTGAAAAAAAAAATAATGACGGACACTTAGCGAGGGATGTGTGTCCTCGCTTAATCCGTCGCTGAAAGTAATATTTTGCAGATTTTTAAAGGGTTATAACGATGGTTGTTGTCGTCGCTAAAAATGGATTAAAAGAGGACTTTTAGCAACGGACCTTTAGCAACGGCAATGATCCGTCATTAAAAGTCACACAACCCCATTATTTTCCCTTCTTGTTTCTTCCTGCCGCACTCCCCCCCCTCTCTCTCTCTTCCTCTACCTCCTCCATTGTCCCCTCCACCGTACATCCCTGCCTCTGTCCTTCACAGGCGACAAGCCCCCACATTCGTCCCTCCCAACCAGCCCCCCACGCTGGTGACAGGCCCTGCCACCATACTGCCCTTCCCTCTCCCCTCACATCTGCCGCCCCGATTGCCACCTCGTCGCTTTGCAGCTACCCCACCACTACCACAGCCACCCCATAATCGTGTCACCACTCCACAGCCAGCTCGCAGTTGCACCACCATCGCCACAGTTCTTCCCCCTCCGCTGCACCACCACCCTCTGCCGATTTTCGCGCACCACTGTTGCTGTCTTCCGTGTGCCATTATAGTCGTCCGCCTCACACCACCGCTGCCCGAACTCAATTTTTTTCCAGGTTAGAAACTATAATATGCTAGAAATTATTTATCGTATCGAATCTGTTGTAATGTTAAAAATTATAGTATGCTACAAATTATTTATCGTATTGAATCTATTGATATGATGTAATTGTATTTAATCTGTTGTAATGTAATTGCATTTGATTTGCTATAATGTAATTGAATTTAATTTGTTGTAATGTAATTGTATTTAATTTGTTGTAATATAATTGTAACAATTAAACCCCAATTAGCCCTAATTTGTTCCCAATTAACCCTTATTGAACCAAATTAACCCTAATTATCCCTAATCTAACCAATTAATAATAATTAACCCCGCGTAATCCTAATTGAATGAATTAACCCCAATTAAATCTGATTAATCCTAACTGAACCAATTAATTGTAATTTACCTTGATTAATCCTAATTGAATCAATTAACCGTAATTAGCCCTGATTAAACCTATTTGAACTAGTTAACCTTAAACTCTAATAAAATCCTAAATAGCCTGGATAAACCCTAATTATCCCTAATTTATTCCCAATTAACCCTAATCAAACCCTAATTATCTCTAATCTAACCAATTAACATTTTTTTTAACCCCGAGTAACCTTAATTGAACGAATTAGCCCCAATTAAACTTGATTAACCCTAACCGAACCAATTAACACTAATTAACCCCAACTAAACCCGATTAACCCTAACTGAACTAATTAGTTATAATTAACTCTGATTCAACCTAATTAAACCAATTAGCCCTAATTAATCCCAATTTATCCTAATTGAACCAATAAACCCTAATTAGCCCTGATTAAACCAAATAACCGTTATTAGCCCCTATTAAACCTATTTGAACTAGTTAACCTTAAACCCTAATTAAATCCTACTTAGCTCGGATAAACCCTAATTAACCTAATAAAGCCTAATTAATCAAAGTACATCCAAATTACTTGAATTACATCCGAATTAACCTAATAAAGCCTAAGTATATCCAAATTACTCGCGATCCCATTCCACCCCTACCTCTGTCACACCCCAGTGAACCATTGCCTCGCCCGCCATCCCCCGCAACTAGACCTGGCAAACGGGTAAACCCGTCGGGTACGGGTACTGATAAAATCGGTTCGGGTAAAAATTACCCGATTTTTCCCGGGTAGAATTTTTTAAAACCCGTACCCTACCCTGGCGGGGCGGGTATTACCCGCGGGTAAATTATCAATTTTTGAATTTTTTATTAAATGAAACAATATTCACTGGATTAATTTCTACAATTATCTGTTCATCTCAAATTCAATCCTCAAATCCAAACCCATCGTCTCAACTCCAAGTCTCCAACCACAAATATACAATAGGCCAACTAACTTAACACAAATACCAGAAAATCACCTACAGATCTGCAAAAAATATTAACTCGTAATACAAAATAACAATACAAGCAGATTTGAGAAAAAAAATCACCTACAAGGCTACAATACTTAAATACATACAAAAGATTCAATACAAAGAATACAAGCAGATCTGGCAGTGGCTAGGCGACGGAGGCGGTGGTACATACATAAGATTTAATTGAAAAAATACAAGCAGATCTGGCCGTGGCGAGGCGACGGAGGCGGTGGCGAGGAGCGATGGGCGGAGCCGATGCGGATCTGATCGAAGACAGACGGAGCTGTGGCGGATCTCGTGGCTGAGCGTGAGAGGGACGATGCTGGCCGTCGAGTTGATGTGGATAGCTGTCGTCGATGGATCTGATAGGTGGGCGAGAGGGCGGCGTCGTGCCGTAGAGCGATTTGAGATCGAGAGAGAGAGAAAGAGGGAGAGGAAGGAGCGGCGGCTGATGGAAAGGATGAGAGAAGAATGACTTGGTGACTAAAATAGAAAACCCTAGCACTTTTATTGGGAAAAAAAATGGGCAGCCCGGGTAACCCGTATCCGACCCGGAGTTACCCGAAAAATACGGGTCGGTTCGGGTACGAGTCTGTTTTTAGCGGGTCTTCAAAACACCTACCCGTACCCGGATTTTTTGGCCGGGTACGGATCGACCCGTGGGTCCGGACCATTTTTGCCAGGTCTACCCCCAACCTAGGCGATCGGCCATCGACCACTGCACTGCTGGCCAACGGTCGGCCCCCCCCACTTGTATGTATTATTAAAATTAAATGTTAGAACTTAACATTTTTTTAGTAGAAATTATTTTTGTTATATGTTAGAATTATTCTAATTTTTTTGTGTGAAAGGTCCTTTATTCCATTAAACGCAATACTTACATGCCTATGTTTATGTACATTCTACACAGTACACTAAACCCTCAATTAATCTGTAGTATCCCTGTTTCATCAATCCCCCATGCCCTGCATAATGCTCTATTCTTGGCATTTGCTGTGACTTGTTGAATTATTCTGATTATAGTTAATTAGAATTATTTTTTTAAAGTTATTCTGATGTCGAAGTGTTCTTTCTAATTTTCAGAATTGTTGTAATGTGAAGCTTTAGATATTGATGCCTTAGCCCCTTTGATTGGTAGTTGGTAGTCACATGAAAATTGAATTCCTCCACGAGGGGCAACCAAAAAAAAATAATTCTGATTAACCTCGATTAACCCCTAACACATCCCTCAATAATCCTAATTAACTATAATTAACCCTAATTCACCCTAATTAAACCTAGTTAACCCTAATAAACCCAATCAACCCCTAATTAACATCGATTTACTGTAATTAATTTCGATTCAACCGAATTAAACCTAATTAACTATTATTAAACCTAAATAACCATGATTAACCCTAAGTAAACATAATTAACCTCGATTAACCCTAATTAGCCCCGATTAACCCTCAATTAACCCCGATTAACCCCTAACACATTCCTAGGTAACCCTAATTAATCCTAACTAAGCTCTAATTAAATCTTATTAATATATTCCTAATCTTATTAATATATTAACCCCTAACACATTCGTCGTTAAATATTTTTTATCTAATTTTTTTTTTATTTTTGATCGAATTTTTGGCTTAGAAGAAAATAATTTTGGAAAAGAATTAGTGATGGACATTTACCGACGGATGTGTGTCTATCGCTGAAAGTAATATTTTACAGATTTGTTAAGGATTATAGCGACTGTTGTTTCCGTCGCTAAAAGTTTGTCGCTAAAAATGAATTAAAAGACTACTTTTAGCGATGGGCCTTTAGCAATGGCATCAGTCTGTCGCTAAAAGTCAAGAAACCCTATTATTTTCCCTGCTTTTCTCCCCATCGCACTTTTCCTCATTTCTCTCTCTCTCTCTCTCCCCCTCCCCCTCCCTCCACAATCCCCTCTACCCTTTCCACCGCACATCCATGCCTCTGTCCCTCCCCACCACCACATCGGCGACAGGCCCAGCCTTCCCACAAGCCCTCCATGCTGGCGACATGCCCCTACATCTGTCCCTCCCCACCAGCCCCCCACGACGGCGATAGGGCCCTGCTACCCAGCACACTGCCCTTCCGTCTGCCTTCACATCTACCACCCCCATAGCCACCTCGCAGCACCTCACCACAGCCACAGCCATAGCCACCCCATAATAGTGCCACCACTCCATAGCCACCTCACAGTCTCACCACCATGGCTACAGTTCCTCCCCCTTCGTTGCACGACCACCCTCTACCGCCTTTCACGCCACTGTCACTGCCTTCTGTGCACCACTGTTGCTGCTTATTATGCGCCATTATCGTCGTTTGCCTCGCAACACCACTGCCCGAACTCACTTTTTTTCGGTTAGAAATTATAATATGTTTGAAATTATTTATCGTGTTGAAACTATTGTTATCATGTAATTTTATTTAATCTGTTGTGATGTAATTGCATTTGATTTGTCATAATGTAATTGAATTTAATTTGTTGTAATGTAATTGTATTTAATTTGTTGCAATATACTTGTAACAATTAAACCCTAATTACCCCTCATTTGTTCCCAAGTGACCCTAATTGAACCAAATTAACCTTAAGCAAACCTTAATTATTCATAATCTAACCAATTAACAATAATTAGCCCCGAGTAACCCTAATTGAACGAATTACCCCAGTTAAACCCGATTGACCCTAACTGAACCAATTAATTGTAATTAATCTTGATTCAATCTAACTGAACCAATTAGCCCTAATTAATCCCGATTTACCCTAATTGAACAAATAAACCCTAATTAATCATAATTAAACCAATTAACAGTAATTAGTCCCGACTAAACCTATTTGAACTAGTTAACCTTAAACCCTAAAAACTAATTAAATCCTAATTAGCCCAGATAAACCCTAATTACCCTTAACGAAGCTAAATTAATGTAAGTACATCTAAATTACTCGAATTACAACCGAATTAGCCTAATAAAGCCTAAGTACATCCAAATTACTTGAAGTACATGTTAGAATTATTCTGATTTATTTTTCTGTGAAATGTCCTTTATTCCATTAAATACAAAACTTACATACCTATATCTATGTACATTCTACATAGTACACTAAACTCTCAATTAATCTGCAGTATCCATGTTTCATTAATCTCCCATGCCCTGCATAATGCTATATTCTTGGCATTTACTATGACTTGTTGAATTATTCTGATTATAGTTAATTAAAATTATTTTTTTCAAGATATATTGATGTCGAAGTGTTCTTTTTAATTTGATTTCCAGAATTGTTGTAATGTGAAGTTTTAGAAATTGGTGCCTTAGCCCCTTTGATTGGTAGTTGGGAGTATTGAAATTGAATCCTTCCATAAGGTACCGAAAAAATTTTAATTTTGATTAACCTTGATCAACCCCGACCACCCCTAATTAACCCTGATTAGCTATAATTAACACTGATTCACCCTAATTAACTATTATTAAACCTAAATAATCCTGATTAACCCTGGGTAAACATAATTAACCTCCATTAAGCCCTAACACATTCCTAGGTTACCCTAATTAACCCTAACTAAACTTTAATTAAACCCTATTAATATATTCCTAATTATCCTAAATATAATCTAACCCTAACTATATATGTAAACCCTGGACTCAGTCACAGGCGGGACAATATCAACTCTGTGAATGAACTCAACGAATTCTAAAGTGACTCAATCCTAATTAACCCTAATTAACACATTAACTCTAATTAACCTTAATTAGCTCTTACTTAAACCCTAATTGACAATAGTTAAGTCTAATTAAACCTAATTAACCTTACTTAGCTCGAATGAGCCTTATTAGCCCTAATAGGCCCTAATTAGCCCTAACTAACACTGATTAATCCTAATTAACCCTAATGTACTGTTAATTTCATCTCTAATCAACCCTAATCACCGTTGATTAACCTAATTAAACCCTGGTTGTCCTGATAAATTGTAGACAAACCCTAAATAAAGTTAATTAGGGTAATTAACTGTAATATATTCTAATTAGGCTCAACTAGCACGAATTAATCCCTAAATAATACTAATTCAGTCTAATTAAACATAATAAAATGTAGTTAACCCTAAATAGCTCGAATTGCCCTAATTACTCCTAATTAACTCGTCATTTTTACCTTATTTATCTATTATTTATTTAGATTCAGTACAAAATCATTTGGTTATGATGAACTTGAGCAGAGAAATTGAATCATCATTCCTAAATCCTTCAATAGTTAATGATCTACCAAATCAGAATTCTTAAATAAATTCGGTGCTTTTGGTTGGTAAGTTATAGACTATAGACATTTCCTGCCCTCCATTATTCCTGAGGTAATTAGATGGTATACACAATTTTGTTTTGACCAATCATGTATGCCCGACATATGGCTTGCCTTTTAACTGATGGGTTCCAACCAATATCAAGCAAAACAACTTTCGACGCCCCAACCAAGGCCGATTAGGGCAAATTTCATTCAAGCTAAATAAGGTTAATGGAGGGCTAATTCGAGCTAAATGAGGTTTGAAAGGCATGCTATATGGGGCATAAATTTGGTTGGGGCGTCAAGATTTGTGTTGCTTGATATTGGTTGCAATCCATCAGTTTAAAGGCAAGCCATATGTTGAGCATACGGGATCGGTCTGAAGAAAAAAGTATATTTATTATCTAATTATCTCAGGAACAATGAAGGGCAGGGAATGTCTGTGACAGGTTGAGAAAGATTTTTGTCTTAGAAAGTCTTCTCTTCTGTAGATATGGAGAGTTGCGAGCCAAAAGTGTTATCTGAAGTCCCGAAAGATAAGAACTTAGACGACACGATTCAACATGACGAGCTAAAGGAAATTTTTGAGTCCATTACTTACCAACCAAAAGCACCGGCCCGATTTGGTGGATCGTTGGATATTGAATGATTTAGGAATAACGATTTGCTCTACTCAACTTCACTATAACCAAATGATTTTGTACCAAATTTAAATTGATAATAGCTAATTAAGGTGAAAATGCCGAGTTTATGTGTTAACTAGGAGAAATTAGGGCAATTCGAGCTATTTAGGGTTGATTACAGTTAATTGCGTTTAATTAGACTCAATTAGTGTTATTCAGGGATTAATTCGGACTAATTCAGGCTACTTAGGGCTAGTTAAGCTTATTTAGAACATATTGCAGTTAATTACCCTAATTGGCTTTATTTAGGGTTTGTCTGCGATTTATCATGACAATCAGGGTTTAATTAGGTTAATCAGCAGTGATTAGGGATGATTTGAAATTAAATTAACAGTAAATTAGGGTTAATCAGTTTTAATTAGACCATGTACGCGGCCTCCCCAGCACGACTGTACGTGCCATGATAGCAGCAACCCCCACCCCTCGCTCAATCTTTACAGACGTAGGCACCAACTGTGAACAGGTCGTTGTTACATGAGGACGAGGTCCGTCGCATTGCTGCGGAGGTTTATAGGAGGATCACGGCGCATAAGCATGTACAACCACTATGAACGTTTAATTAGTGGACACTATACGATTGTTATCAAGATTAATGCATTTGTGCCTTTACATGCAGGGCAATGCTGGTGGACATGACCCAGGACTCGCCGAACCCTGATCAGCTTGTCCCCTCCTTGCACTTTGTATCTCACTCGAGTGCCTGCCCCCTCCCGACTTGTATTCACTCCCCTACTCTATTAATGTATCCCTCTCTCGCGTGCTCTTGAATTTTGTATACATTTAATTTTATTATTGGATTGTTGTTGTCGGATTGTTGGATTGTGATTACAGGTTTAGGCATTAAAAAAATAAACATATTTTTTTAAAAACTTAGTTAGACTTTTAGCGACAACTTTATTCCGTCGCTACAAGTCTAGCAATTTTAAAGTACGGGTTTTTGTGATGGAATTTCCTTCGCTAAATTTTTAAACTACAAACATTTAGCGACGAAATTTTTGTAGCGGACGGAATTTCCTTCTGCAATTGCGTTTGTTTGTCCGTCATTGTATGTGGACTTTAGGCGACGAATTGTAAAAATCCATCTCAAAATGTTTAGAGACGGAGTTGTAGACAATAGTGTTTTAGTGACAGGTGTTCCGTCGCTAAAACGCTTTACCGACAGATTGCGGACTTTTAGCGACGAAAATTCCTTATAGTGGAGGCCTCCTACGTATGACTGCACATGCCATGATAGGAGCATCCACACCCCCACTACATCTCTACAGACGCAGATATCGACCGTGGAGCGCTCGTCGTTACATAAGGACGAGGTCCGTGACATTGCTGCGGAGGTTTATAGGAGGATCACGACGCGGAATCAGGTATAACTACTATATACGTTTAATTAGTGAACATTACACGATTGCTAAGATCAATGCGTCAGTGCCTTTACCTGCATGGCACTGTTGCTGGACATGCTCAACCGGATCCGGATCACAGTGCCCCCGTGGAAGAGGATGATTAGCAGGATCCATCAGATTCGGGACTCGACAACACCCCCCCCCCCCGGTCTTCTTCTCCTCTCCCTTATTCAATTAATGTACCCCGCTCCCGTGCCCTCCTGAATTTAGTATACATTTTATTGTTGGATTATGATTACAGGTTTGGTATTAACCAATAATTTTTTAAAAAATTAATTTGACTTTTAGTGACGGACTTGATTCTGTTGCTAAAAGTCTACTAATTTAAAAAAAATTACGTTTAGCTACAAGAATTCCGTCACTAACGTTTTAAACGACAAACATTTAGCAACAAAATTTCATCGCTAAATATTTCAGGTAATAAATTATTTTCAAAAAAAGAAAATAAATTAAAATACAAAAAACAGAATTAGCTACGGAATATCTGTCACAAATTGTATTTTTAATTTCGTCGTTGAATGTATTAGGTGACAAATTGAAAAATTCTGTTGCAAAATTTTTAGAGATGGGGTTGTAGGCAACGGAGTTTTAGCAACGGGGAGTCTGTCGCTAAAACTTTTTATCGACGAATTGCGGACTTTTAATGACGGATGCGAATGTCGCTAAAAGTCATTTTTCTTGTAGTGTGTTTGGGTCAAGATTGAATCTTGACCACTCACTTAAATTTCAAATATAAAAAATTTGGCCCCAACATTTAACAAGTCTTTTTAAGCACACAACCAAAATTTTGCAACCGACATTTTTTTTTTCTGCTACCGCTATTTTTGATAAATTCAATTTTTTCGCTACGGTTGTTTTCGATAACCTTTTTTTTTGCTACCATTTTTTTTGTTCACTGATGCTTATGTGTGCAATGCCTGCTCAGGTCGCCCCTTTGCGGATACCCCATTCAAGGGGCTTATGTTCCTAACCTATCTTGGCCGCACCCATGGCCCTGCAGAGTGTCTCGTTTTGTGCGACACATAACTATAGTCAAAGGTTAATTTTCGACACCCCAAAAATGGTCACAGCGACACATGCTCAAATCACATGCTTTTCATTTCTATTTGGCATTTCTTCCATCCTAAGAATTTTAATTTTTGAGTAACTTATGAATACGCGCTGGTTGCACCTTGCCCGTCAGCTTATTTTCTGCTAAATGAACAAGTCGGCCTTGCCTTGGCCTTCACCAAGGGAGGTCGGCCTTGGCCTTCCGTTTTTACCCACCATTCTTTTCAAGCAACAACCATTAGCCCCCCCAGCCACGCACTATCTCTAATATGTCGGCCATTGCCCCATGCGCAAGCTTTGAGACACCCATTGCCCGCCAGCCAACTCTACGACACACGTTGCCCGTGCCCATATAATCGCTTGACTCTCTGAAGAGGGGTTAGTCGCTAACCTTGAGTGCCTTTGATGCGTAGGCATTGCACTATTCATGTGTCACGTGACCCCGGCATGACGCCCACTTTCGTGACAGTCGTCGCCACACCCATGTTCCATTCATGCATCACATGCCATGGCACTATGCCCACTTATGTGATAGCTGTCGTCGTGCCCATGCACCACGTTCATGTCTTGTGCCCCTGACACCATACCGCGACAGATGTCACAGGGCTCGTGCTCCACTCTAACACCATACCACAATAGATGTCGCCACCCCCGTGTCCCCTGGCACCATTCCACGACACTTATCGCCTACCCCATGCACTACTCTCGTGTCACGTGCCCCTAGGCATCCCACTTATACGCCCCCGCCTTGGACGTGGAACATGCTTCTACCCACTCTTCGGAGTGTGCAACATTCTGGGGGGCTCTGCTTGCATTGCTCTGGCATGACCCCCATTCGCAGTGGAATAAACATGCTAAAGACACTATCTTTGCCTGGGGCAACTTACAAGACAGTAGGCATGCTTGAGCTGTGACTATGTTGTACTCACATTACTGGTGAACGTCGATGCCCTCAGGACGATGACTCCCGGGAGTAGGTCTTCAGAGGGCATCGCGCCTAGTCCGCTGACAATCGGGCATAAGGACCTTCCACAACAAGAAAAGAGCTCTATAGTGACGAAAAAACCGACGGTACTCAAGGGCCCATAGGCACAAGTCTTGTTATGCCAACGGTAAGAACAGCCCGTGGGCACAAGTGTTGTTATGCCAACGGTACACAAGGCCGTGGGCGTCAGTGTTGTTATGCCAACGGTACGGAAGGGCCCGTGGGCATAAGTATTGTTACGCCAACGGTAAACAAGGGCCCGTGGGCACAAGTCTTTTTATGCCACCAACAACAAAGGTCCATGGGCACAAGTTTTGTTATGCCAATGGAAACATGTATTTGGGTTCGATTGATAGCTAATATGCCAATGGAAACATGTATTTGGTTAGTTGATCGGTGACATGGAGAGGTAGAGAAAGAGTTGTTATTTGATTAGTTAGTTGATTGGTGAAATTGAGAAGTAGAGAGAGGAGTTGTTATTTGATAAGTGAGATGTTACTCTTTGCCTCTTATTTTTCATCTTATGTTATTCTTTTTGTCTATGAAAAACATGATATACATTCTTGTTTTGTACCACTTGAATAATAAGTAATTAGCATGTCCCATTTTGTAGGATGGTTATGATGGCGAGGAGCAAGAAGCAAGCAATGCAAATGAAGACGAGTTTCCTTGAGTTGTTCGTGGTTTGTACTTGAGTGTGGCTGGTTTATATGCTTCATTAGTATTAGGTTATTTCGTGGACATTAAGATGCGTTAGAGTAAAACATGAAAATTTTTAGAATGTTCGTTAGGATGGTGATGGTGAAACCTTTTGTGATGGTATTACAATTAATGGATTTATGTCTTTTCTATGCAATTAGGTGTTTGAGGATTATAATATTGTAATGGTTTGACGATGCTTATTCCATGTACTATTGTAAAATGAATTAGATGCAATAATTAGTGACAATAAAATATTTATCTAGAAAAAATAGGAAATTGCACATGTGCATATGAGAAGTGCTGTGGGTACCCAAAAAAAAAAAAAAAAGGCAGTAGACTTGTATTTTTTCCAACGACATGAAACGTTGGAAAAGAGAAAGAAATATTGACAGTACATCCGTTGTCAAAAGTCTTAAAAACTGTAGGTACATAGGGGAAAAGGCCTGCGGTATATTCGTAGGCAAAAGTCATAAAAAACGTAGGCAAAGAGGAAAAAGGCCTACGGTGTATCCGTCGCCAAAAGTTTAAACACAATTGCAAAAGAGTAAAAAAGGTAACTAGCATATTTGTCGCTAAAAGTCCTAAAAACCGTAGGCATAGATTGAAAAGGCTACGGTAATTCCGTAGGTAAAAATCAAAAAACTGTGAACATATATCTAAAAGGCCTATGGTGCAGCCGTCGGCAAAAGTCATAAAACCGTAGGCATAGAGGTAAAAAGGCCTATGGTATATCCGTAGATAAAAGTCTTGAAAACCGCAGGCACAAAAGGAGAAGAGCCTACGTTACATCTGTAGGCAAAAGACCTAAAAACTATAGGGACATAAATGAAAAAGCTTACGGTATATCCGTAGGCAAAAGTTTTAAAAACCGTTGGTGTAAGAGACTTATGCCAAACTCAACATATGTATGTCCCTACGGAACAGCCGTTGGCTTATGTCTTTACTTTTGTAGGCATATCTCTATGCCATCAGAAGAAGCACACACAGTATACTACCGTAGGCATTGGCTTTGCCTACTGTACTTTTGAGCTATGCCAAGGCTTCAGTACTGTAGGCATAAATCGTTTCTCTTGTAGTGTTCCCTCACTACTGTGAGGTTCTTCGTGTCTGTTGGCGCACCCCTGTGGGATTCAGTTAGAGCTTTGGACAGAGGGCTAGGGCAAAGGCATTTTCTGATCATGCCGACGCTGTGTGGTCAGTTTTTTCAGACAGGCAGAGCAATCCTATGTTAGACAAGCAGCGTGAATATGGGAACCGATAGTCGAGGAACAACGACTGTCATTTGTGGACCCCCTAGTGACATGTCATTCCCAAGGGACGACACGTGTCAGCTGATGACACAGGCATACATTTTCCTATAAATAGAGGACTTTGAACTTCATTCTGGCAACATATTTCATTCTGACAAAATTACTTTCTCACTTTAGAACCTAGAGCTACTGAATTCTAGAAACAGAAACACAATTGGATATAACATTAGACCGTTAGTTGGACCTCTATCAGGACTGCTAACTGTTGGTCTTGTTCGTCTCATCCCTCGTCTTCACAGCATTGCCACTCCTCACGGCCAGTGTGGAAAGCCTTGCTCTCTGCCCTTACTCCCCCCTCACTGTGTCCCCCTCACTGTGTCCCACTTTGTACTTCTGGTGGCTGACTTGGACTGTATCCTTTGTCGTACCTCTATGTACCTACGAACCTACTTTTCTTGGCATCAAGAAGTAAAGAGCATAATCAAGGACAAGAAAATTTGGACCCTAATCCGCCCAAACTCTCAATAAGAAAATTACTCTTTTATCATGATACATAACTATGATATTTATAGACACCCAATTTTTGCAACATTGTATCCATGAGATCATTTTGAATGTATAATTACATTGTCATCGATCTTACACTTTGGTATATTTATAGGGTGCTCCAGTATGTTTTTATGAGTGCTACATCATGACTTATGCTCGTCTTGGGTTTCTACGCTTGGTAGGCGTTTATTTTGGGTGAACTTGTCAACTATCTACCTTGGTCAATAATGATCACTAATCTTAAAGAAATAAATTCCAAGTTTTACATCATTATAAAAGTCTAAAATATAGTTTTCCATCAGTAGACAATGAGCCTAATTTTGTTAAGGATCAAGGAAAATAATTGGCGATCACCAAACTTACGTGAATTTTGTTGAATATGAAAGTAGATGTCCATAGATTGCTATTGACATAAAGTAGGTCTTTGGCCTACCTGCATTGTCCTATTGGACATTCACAACTTCAAGTGTACAACCAGCAGATGCACCCAAAAGCATAGACACTAATCCACCGGCTAGTACACCTTCCTTGAGGCATGGATGGAATTAATAATTTAGAGGGTTTTAGGTCCTTTTGCGTATATATATGGTTTTTATCCTTCAAGAACTTTAAGAGGCCTTTTGATATTAATTCTTAAAAGTAGATTCTGATTAAATCGGAATTAGTTACTAAAAATAATTTTAATTCATTTTAAGTATAATAGATTAGAAGTTGTTGAAGGTGTTTAGATAAAAAGGGATTATTAGAGGTTTTAGTGTAGCAAAATTGCCACATAATGTATTCAAATTAAAATTGAGCACTTAATGTTATGTAACGATATAAATCTCTTGGTCAAACCTATTTCTCCAAAATTGATTAAATCTTAAATTTTGAAAATGATGATTATAGATTAAATCAGTTTTGAGCACATTGGAACAGATTTAATGAGTTTACTTTTTTGCCAAACATTTCAAAACTGATTGAATCTAGATTAATCATGTTTGACCAATCTAGAATCTGTTGCTAACACCCTCAAAGGCTATTATGAAGGGATATTACGCAACATAGCAGAGGAATTCATTGCACACCACTCTAGTATTTTGTGAAACTGCCTCTCACCCCTGAACCCTAATCTTCTAGCATAAACTATAATCACCTAAACCACTTCCAATCAACCCAATTGATAGACAATCATATGGTTTGAAATCTTGAAATCTTGAAGAGGATCATTCCAAGTCAAGTGACCCATTGACAAGAGCTATCTTTTCTTTTGCGAAAGAAAGCGAGCATACACAATCTCTACATCGGCTAACATAATTTCATCTTTAAAGGTAATATGTAAAGGTTTATCTTTGACTGTTTCTAGACTAATGCTTTATGATTAAAACAATATTGTCCATTAAACTTGCTTGATCTAGTGTTTTTGCCTTTGCGGATGGTTATTATACATGCTATACATAATCGATAATATTCTATAATATTAATTTGACTTCAATGTGCAATTCTATTTCCCTGTGCTAAGATGTTGGGTAACCCTTATTTCTTGAAATTTGTTTTTCAAAGGTCTATTAATTTAAGTTTTTCTTCTTTCATATAAAATCTCTTTTGATAACGAAAATAATATTCTATGTAACTTTCTAAGAGTTCCTTCCTTGATATCACATCCGTGTAAAATCTCAAACCACAGCCCTCTAAAGCTGTGCCATATCACGTGTGAAATGTAGGCCTCGTTCTCGAACTTCAATATGAGACTTAGGATTTGATGAGCTGTCTAGCAGCTTCATGTCTCTTAACTTAATCGCCGAGTCTAAATCAGATTGGGCAATTGTAGTTACAGAGTCAACTTAGTTTTTTCTAGTTTTCCCATGTTTTCATGAAAATTGAAGGCAAATGATTTGCCAAAGAAAGTCACGGCTTTCAACTTTAGGTGCAGGTCGTCAAGTTTCGACTCTACTTAGGAGGCGACCTAAACCTCGTTACATGGCTTCTTAAAAAGAAGATTTATCAAAGGACTGATCCCGAGTGTTGGTAAAAAAAAAAAAAAAGGGCTTGATCAATATCTAAAGATCATGGTTGGATCCAGGAAAGGGATCTACTTCATGCTACACAAATGCAAAAGAAATTATATACCTTTAGAGCTGGACTTCCTGGTTGTCGTTCATGATGTATTTACTTTGCACAGTATAAAAGTGTGAATGCCATGAATATATGGGTGTATATGAGAGACAATATGCGCGTCTTTGCAGTTAACAACAGCCTCTAGGGATATTAATGTGTGTTCTGGGGAGGCCTGAGGTTGTTTATACAGTCCTAAATTCCTAACAATCCTAGCCGCCATAACAGAGAATTTTATAATCAAACAAAAAAACCAAATATCTCCCTGTGTAGACCGGTGTACTCAACCGCTATAAATACACCAGACAGTACACATACATGCTGGTCGGTAACTTTTTCTTACAAAAATACCTTAAATCTCTTATTCAAGAAGGAAAATGTAGCCTACCCTATTTGTGCATGGATCATATAGAATGGGCCCAAAACAAACTACAAACAAACTTACAAGAGCAAATTCGACGGGACTAAAAGAGCACAAATATAAAAGAGCAACCCCCAATGAGCAACGGAGTTCGCATGCAAGTGAATATCACATATAATAACCCCTTTTATATATAGACAAAGATCGGAGGATGACTGGACAGAGGACTGACACAAAAAACTCACAAATAAAGTGGTCGGAATATGTTGGATCTGATTCTCATATCTTGATTGTCGGTCAGATTGATAATGGTGGTTTGCAAGCGATATGAGATTTGAAAATCCAATTTTATGTGTTTCGACGCGTTTCCTCGTATTAGTGTGTTTGTCTCGTTATTATATATAGAGGGTTATATTAACTAGATATGTGCCATTCACTGTTAGGGTGTGATGAGGTACATCTTACCTTCATGTCACGTTGCTTAATCATGAGTCCCAATTTTGGGTTTCAGCATGTCAGATGATCAGCTAATTTTATACGTATCTATAAAGTTAGCATAGAGTTTTTTCGGTAGTTTTTTTTTTTCCTGTTTTATCAAAATTACATGGAGACTCTTTTGTCTGCAAAAGGCGTTGTTTTTCAAGCTCAGGCATAGGTCCTCAAAGTGGCAATTCTACTAGGGGTATACAGGATTAAACTCATGTCGATTAATGCCACGTTTGTTTTCGAGTTCTAACATGCTTTGTTTTGTCTTCGAGCTTATTGCAGGACGGTGTTAGGCACCCATCATACCCTTTCGTTCTTTACTACATTAATATAAGTTTGTCACTAATGTGTATAGTGACAATAAGAAAAAAATCAAAATGGTGACAACGAGAAGTTGTCGATGAATGTTTATGTGACAATACAAATAATTGACACGAATGACAATTGTGACAACACCAAAATTGTCACATATTTGAAATTGTGACACAATCACTGTCGTCACTAGATAGATTTAGAGACAAGTCCTCTTGTGGTTGAATCTCAACCCAAGTCAATTGGGAGGGTTCTTTAGTGACAACAGTTGAGAATATTTAGTGACAACTTTTGTTGTCACTAAATGTGATGAATCAGTGACAACTTTTTTAATGTCATCACTTAAAGTCTTTAGTGACGGGCTTATAGTGACAATTACTGTGACAACATGTTCTCGTCACTATAGCAATCAGTGACAACTTTGCATTTTATTTTGACAACTTTCATGGTCACCAATGAACAATTTTCTTATAGTGAATATAACATGTAAAATGTGCAATAAAATACTAATTTTAAGTTTATTTTTATATTTTTGGCTTGAAATCGACATGGGGGATCGAATGGCCCACGTAAACAGTTCAACTATGGTCATACTGGAAGCTATTTATATTTCAATCCTAGACTTGACTCTTTTTTATTTTTGTAATAGAAATGTAATTGCAGGAATTGTGAGACAATTCTAGAACGATTATCTAGACTACAAAGGTATTAAAATTTACTTCAAGAATTTACTTGTGTGGGTGACTCGGGAATGCTCTCGGAAGGATTTACAATGCAAGAGACTAAATGACTTTTAAGTGAATATAAATGGCTAAATTCTCGAGAGAGAGAGGATGTACAACTTCACAAAGAAATGGCATAAAATTTTAAAAACTCTAACCCCTGAAATAAATAGACCATGAGGCGCCAGAACAGATAAGATTGACTATGCCAATCTGCTAGTTGGAGATAAGTTAGAAAACTTGATAAAAGTTGCAGATTGAAGAAAGTCAAGTAATCGTCCTGTTAGTCAAAAACCGGTGGTTCGCTCCATAATTTTAAAATGATTTTTCCTAATTTCAAAGCATTATCCGACCCTATTTTGAATAATTATCTCTCGTTTTGCAGATGGAATGTACCAGATTCTGGATTGATCTTCCTAAATCATATAAATCAAAGGTTTAATCCCGTGCATTAGAGATAATTCTCAAAGTATTTTCCTAAATAATCTAGACAAAATAATTATATAAAAATAAATATCTAGCCACTTGGATTGGACTTGACACAATTGGATGGACTGAGCCGCCCAAGTATTGACTCGACTACTGGGCTGAACTGGACTTGGACTTGACGAATGGAAACTAGTGGATTAAGTTATATTACTAGGCCTACGTGCAATAATAAAATCTAATTAATAATATATTTTAATATATTTTTCATTAAAAATTCAACAAAACTATTAAAATATACATGGCAATACTAAAAATTTAGCTTAGGACGGCTGCCTTGCTTTGGTTAGCATTGGCACTCGATACCAAATCCCCAGTACTCTTGCCATTATCGTTTCTAGCCATGTTTAAAAAAGAAAAAAAAAATTAGGTTTCGTAACCTGTTCAGATATCATGAAGAATGAAATATCTCCAAATGGATGAATTTTACTAATGATGAGTACTCTTTATACACTTCTTACATGGCAATCTAGATCCTAGTGTTAAGCCATTATAATCACTAATAGTTAAACAATATCAACTAACTTAAGGAAACTATCCCTATATTTGTGTATGAAGATATGAAAATAAGTCAATGATAACAAAAAATCTTCTAATATTCTCCAATATGCTTCTCCTAGCAATTTGGTCATAAGTGCAGTCCGCAGCATCAACCGAGATGCTTAAAAGAGAGTCAGAGTTGACATGGGCTGCCAATCCGCGATGGATGGACGACCTGATCAATCTGGCAATTTTACCAACTTTGGGGGTGGATAAGGTCCGATGTCTGTTTGTATATATACAAATGGACCTTCCTAGTATTCTTTCTAGCTAGATCAAATCACCCGTGTAAGTAATGCAGGGTATCCTTAAGCTAACAATGTCGTACATGGTTTGTCTTCTAAGATTGTAAATAGAAAAGTTGCAGTTAGATGGAATTTGGCAAAGGGAAGAGAATGAAGATACAACAATCGAGAAGAAAATTAGTTTCGATAAAGAGTGGGAAGAAGCGTGTCAATTAGTATCAGATCCCATGCCAAGGTTTATAATAATCAGCAATTGAAGCTCAATCTAATAGAAATGCTAGCACTGATTAAACTCACTAACTTGTTAATTTAGCAGGTTAGAATTTCCTTTAATTAAAACAAAATTTTAGTTCTACTACAACAAATAAACATGAAGTATTTTGAACTTTTTTTCTAAATTTCAAATTTAATTGTTACGCTTTTGACAAAGATTATTTTCATGTCAGCGCCTTATAGTTCTGTTGAATATAATTAATTGTATAGAACGAGCCCTTTACCTATTGATCGCTAGGATCAACCCCCCCAACTGCCGCGCGTGTTCGTGTATATATGTGTGCATATGTGTATACCTATATGTGTGTGTGTGTGTTGATTTGCATATATATATATATATATATATGAGTAGATTATTCACCCATATGATCAAATTTTGCTTCTACACAAAATTTAAGGTAGTTGTAACATCTACTTTGTTTTCAAAATCTCATATGTATTTTCTTAAGGATAAGTTTTAGGATATACTTGTCTAGATTGTGTCACAATTTTTGCGATTAGTTAGCAAATCATATAAGACTAAACAATTTGTACCCCAAAAAAAAAAATAAGACTAAACAATTAGCGTTACTATATTGTGAGTTTAGTTAATTGTTATTATAGATATAAAATAAAATGTCTTTTATTTTGTTGTGAAGCCCCGTTGAAAGATAAAAGGTTTATATGTCTTTCGTCATAAGGATCATAAAAGGCATCTATTGCACATACACTATTCTACTTAAATATTATGTTAATCCTCACATCATATTTTTGTTGTAAATCTCATATACTTTTGACAAAGGTTTTACAAACAAATAAAGCACGATCAACTGGGAAGATGAATGCACTTGGATTTTGATCGCTTAACTCTATTTTTGCCTTGAGAGATTTTTCAGTGGCATATAAATTTAGAATATTTAAAATCAGCTTTTAAATTATACAAAATTTACTAGCTAGCCTTTATAATTCGTTTACAATACAATACATGAAATTAATAAACGGTGCTATACATAATAACAGTGATGTGAAACCCTATAAAGAACCATTTAAACCAATAAGAATACATATTTCTATCTAGAAATGCCGAAGATAAGAAATGAACCGATAAGAATATCAGAAATTCTTTTTCCCTTTTCTTTTTAAAAGGGTAGGAATCTCGTTACTTCTGGAACCCAGCTCTTATAATGGAGTTGAGGTTATGAAGTACAATTTCCAATGATAAAGGCATGGGTTCCGAAAAAACATCAAAAGTACTTGGGCATGGGTACAAACTAGAAATCCTAGAAGATCAAAAGTACTTTCTGTCTATTAGAAGTGTGTGGATCTGGAAGTGTGTATTTCCATTACAAGCTATTGACTGTGCCTGTTACTGACATTCACGGCAAAAGGTCTTCAGCAGTACGTGGAATCTTCTTAGTTTCAACTGGAAAATCATGTGGCGACAGGTGGCGCCAACTGGGGGGTCACTGGACTCTGTTTTTCACGGCCTTTTAGTCTATGGTTTTGGATTTCTGACGTGAATGGCTGGCTTGAAATAAAACACGGGCATCATCTCAAATTATCATACCAACATTATCACTCGCTCTGTCCCTGTTTTAATCATACATGCATATGATCTTTTTAATACAATTATTATTCACACTTACAAGATGATTTACAAAGGGATTCAGGAAAACATCCGGCCCCAAGGAACTAATGTATCACCTGATAATCGATGGCTTTAGATGGCATCAGAAAGTCATTTGTGTCACTCGTATTATCAATTTCAAGTGCGTCAAATACGCACTCAACGGTGCCTGAATATTAAGTTTCAATACTAGTGTAATATGGTCCAAGAAAATTTATTACTTTTAAAGGCATCATTATAACTTACAAGAACTTTATTTCCAACCACAATATTTTATATAGCTAGACACGAAAGTAAGAACAAAGCAACTGACTCTCGGATATGGGTTAATTCCTTGGAGGCCGAATGTTTCATGTGCCACATTGCATATCATCCTTACCTTCTACCCCTTCATGTGTTGTGATCATGTGTTTGTATTGTAAGTGAAGTTCAAGACCAAAAATGTTTTGTTCTTTATCCCACATTGAAGAGAAAAAAAAAAACTTTCTCTCACCTTATAAACAAGCACATGTTACTTTTATTTGAATTGTTTTGAGATATTTTTGAGGGAATATTAAAAATGCTATTATGTGGTGTACCCCATGCACGCATGTACGCATGAGGCGCATTGTGTGCACTTTAGTGGGTGCACTTAGTACTTTGCATGCTTGCTGCAGGTGCGTATAGCGCGTTGATTTATGATCTACCCGTCCATATTTTTAACTAATTTTTGAAATTATTTCTTTTAGTCGTTTATTTTTAGTGACAAATTGGTGACTTGGAAATAATTCTGGAAAGGCACCAGAAATAACAGTTATTTCTGAAGTGATGCCTTAATGGTTATATCTCGTCATGAAAGGTGGCTTAGTCTATAAATTAATTTTTGCATTCCCAACTTCAAAATCTCCCCTTCTTTTTCTCAGTTACATACACAATTTTGAAAAGCAATTCTGAAATGAATTTTCAGAATTACTATTTGTAGATTATTGGTTTGAGTAATCCTAGAGATGATTTGCCATTAACCCTGCAGCAAACTTGGAACTATTGGAGGCAAATATCGTCTTAAAGACAGTGTCTTTAGATGCACCTTAAGCCATACATATTCGATTCTCTTCTTCCTTGCTACATTTTTACTCCAACAATTTTAAGACGATATTTGAAAGGAAGAAGAATTTGCTATGGCGGCTTTTCAAGTAATGAATCAAGATTTCATGAAACTAGATAGTTTTGATCAAATGAATTTTACCCATTGGCAAGACAAGATGATATTCTTACTCACTGAACTAAAGGTCCAGCATGTTCTGGATCCTAATCTGCCACCACATCTGGAAATTACTGATCGACAACGACTCCGATGAGACCAAAGCAATGCGAAAGAAACATAAAGAGACAAAGTGGTTTGTAGAGGACACATTATGAACGCACTTTCAGATCGCCTATATGACCTGTTTACATCATCCAAGAGCCTTATAGAAATCTGGAAAGCTATGGAAAACAAGTACAATACTATAAAGCAAGCTGCTAGTAAGTTCATAACTCTTTAGTATTTCGATTTTAGTGAATTTGTTACAGATCAAGTTCATCAGTTGTAAATTTTTATTTCCAAACAGAAAGACGTAAGGTCGAGGTTTCCGAACCATTGCAAGTGGGGGTTATAATTTCTAAATTGCCTCCTAGTTGGAATGGTTATATAAAGAAACTTCTGCATACCACAGAAGATTTTATTGTTGAGCAAATTTAGAAACACTTGCGAATTGTAGATGAAACTCGGGTTCAGAATCAAAGTTTTTCGATGAATTTAACTCAAAAGTGAGCTTTGTGCATCAGAAAAATTTGTAGAATGAGAATTTTGGTGGAAACAAGAGAAACTTTCTAAGATAAACAACTCTGACAGTTCCAACAAAAATAACAAGAAGAAAACTTGTTATAATTGTGGAAAAAAAAGGACAGCCCTTAAGAAGGAATGCAGAAGCAGGAAAATGCAGAAGACAAAAAATGCTGGAAGTTCCCATAATGCAAATGTGGTGGAAGATCACATCAATAAAGTGGTTGCCATGGTTTCTGAATTGCATATTGGCATGATTATTGAATTGCAAATGGAAACTCCGAGCAATTCTGATTGGTGGTATGATTCCAGGGCTACAGTTCATGTTTGCAACGAGAAGTCCTTTTTCAAGGATTATGAAGAGGCAATGGATGGACAACTAGTGCTGATAGGGAATCATAATTTTTCTAAAGTTTTGGGCAAAGGGAGTGTTGAACTTTAGTTTACTTCAGGGAAGAAACTAGTTTTACTCAATGTGCTCTATGACCCGGAGGATTAGAAAAAATCTTGAATCTGCAGGTCTTCTTTGTAAGAAAGGTGTGAAAGCCTTGCTCGAGTATGATAAGCTGGTCTTGTCTAAGAGTGGAGTGTTTGTTGGGAAATGGTACTGGTGTGATGGAACGTCTAAATTATCTATGAATAAAAACACATCTGATCTGGCTTACTCTGCTGACTCCTTTTTCTTTGTGGCATGGTGGTTTAGCTCATTTAAATTTTAGGTCATTAACATTTATTTCTAATCGTGGTTTGATTTCATATAATCATGTGGATAATACTAAATGCCCAATCTACATTCAAGCAAAGTTGTCTAAACAACCTTTTTCAAAGGCCGAAAGAAATACACAACTACTAGAGTTTGTGCATTCTGACATTTGTAAAATGAACGGAGTCTTAAGTAGAGGTGACAAAGATATTTTATCGGTTTTATAAATGATTTCTCTAGATATACTTATGTGTATTTAATGAAGCATAAAAGTAAGGCTTTTAGTCTAGGGTTTTGGATTTCTGACGTGAATGGCTGGCTTGAAATAAAACACGGGCATCATCTCAAATTATCATACCAACATTATCACTCGCTCTGTCCTTGTTTTAATCATACATGCATATGATCTTTTTAATACAATTATTATTCACACTTACAAGATGATTTACAAAGTGAGTCAGGAAAACATCCGGCCCCAAGGAACTAATGTATCACCTGATAGTCGATGGCTTTAGATGGCATCATAAAGTCATTTGTGTCACTCGTATTATCAATTTCAAGTGCGTCAAATATGCACTCAACGGTGCCTGAATATTAAGTTTCAATACTAGTGTAAAATGGTCCAAGAAAATTTATTACTTTTAAAGGCATCATTATAACTTACAAGAACTTTTGTTATAATGATACACGACCATAATGTTGGATACACGACCATAGAGATCTAGTAAGGAGTACATCTAGTGGGATGGGTTTGAAAGCTTTTCAGTAGACCACCAGTAATGGATACACAACCATAAGCTAGTCTTAAGGTTAACATGTAATAACAAGTTATTGGTAAGTGGTTAAAGGAGCACTTAGTTATTTTGTTTGGCTACCCAGTCCTGGAGGAAAGTGCTAATTGTCACGACACAGAGGGTGAGTTACAAACTCTTAAGAAGTTCAATTATTTTTCAAGTGTTCACGTAACAGGGACAAGGATGGAACTTCACCTATGTGAATATGAGAAGTGGAGCCGTTTCTAGTAAAAGTTAGGCGTTTACTTTAGTAAATGTTTCTGAAGTTTAGGATGGGCAAATGACTGTATTTGTACAATATTTATTTGGTGAATTGCTCATTAAAAATTTGATATCGTTATGTGTACAGGTTTAAGCTTAGGCCACCATGGATTTAGTTAGAGGTTTGATATGTTGTTCTAAGTAAGGGTTTAAATCAAGAGATACATTTACTCTGCATGGCAATATCAATACTTAACTGAGGATTGAACATAACAATCTATGTAAGAGATTGTTGGTGATAGTTTGTTATGATCATTTGTTTGTATTGTAAGTGAATTTCAAGACCCAAAAGTTTTGGTTTATTAGATAGAAAATAAACTTTCTCTCACCTTATAAGCAAGCACATGTTACTTTCATTTGAATTGTTTTGAGATGTTCTGGAGGGAAGATTATGAATGCTATTGTGCGGTGCACTACACTGCACTCGCGCGTGGGTGCTCGTGTGGCACATTGTATGTGCTTTAGTGGGCGCACTAAGCACTTTGCATGCTTGCCCGGCGGACAATTTTCGGAATTGTTTCTTTCGATCATTTATGTTTAGTGATAATATGGTGACTTTGAAAATTCTAGAAGGGCTCTAGAAATAATAGTTTTTCTCAAGTAGTGCCTTTAATGGTTGTCTCTTCGTGAATGTGTGGCTATTAGTCTCTAAATAAGATTCTGAATTTTTTTTTTGCATTCCCAACTTCAAAATCTTCTATTCTCTTTTTCAATTACATACATAATTTCAGCGATCAATTCAAATGATCTTTTGCTATCTGTAGATTGTTGGTTTGAGTAACCCTATATGTGATTTGCCATTAATCCGGTAGCAAACTTTGAATGAGCAGGGACAAATATTACTTTAAAGACAATATCTTTAAACGCATCTCAAGCCATAAAATTTCGATTTCCTTCTTTCTTGCCACACTTTTACTCAAACACCATGTATAACAATGGTATTTAATTTTGCTTTCAGATGATACTCCAACACCATGCTTACAAATTCTCACAAAAACTCATTGGTCCTTTGGGGTACATGAATGATATATACAATTTGTTTCCTTACATTCACGTTAGATTCAAACTATTACTCTATGTACGCTTTTGGTATATTCTCTTTCCTTATTCATTCGACCCACAGTTACCATTACAATTACATACATTCCAATTATTTCTCTGCATTGGTCCGGGCCCGTGAGATGATGTTCAGCGTCTGTGGAGGAGACGAAAAGCAGCCATCTTTGTGATTGTCTACTTTGCCATGATTGGTTAGGATCCCTTATAATAAAAAAAGTTTTCAGCAAATATTTGATGGGATAACCACTAACACGTTTTAGTGGTATTCATTAAGTTTATCGACCATAAGAGTTTGTCTGGAATAAGTTTTCAAAAGCAAAACTTTGAATAAACATGAAGTAAAGTGTTTGAACTTTTTTCTAAATTTCAAATTTAATTGTTACTCTTTTGACAAAGATTATTTTCATGTTAGCACCTTATAGTTCTGTTAAATATAATTAATTGTATAGAAAGAGCCCTTTACCTATTAATCGTTAGGATCAACCCCCCCCCCCCCCAACCCCCACGCACATTCGTCTATATATGTGTGTGTATTTGTGTATACCTATGTGTGTGTGTGTATTGGTTTGCATATATATGAGTAGATTATTCACGCATGTGATCAAATTTTGCTTCTACCCAAATTTAAGGTAGTTGTAACATCTACTTTGTTTTCAAAATCTTATATGTATTTTCTTAAGGATAAGTTATGGGATATACTTGTCTAGATTGTGTCACAATTTTTGCGATTAGTTAGCCAATCATATAAGACTAAACAATTTGTACCCAAAAAAATAATAAGACTAAACAATTAGCGTTACTATATTGTGAGTTTAGTTAATTGTTATTATAGATATAAAATAAAAAGTCATTTATTTTGTTGTGAGGCCCCGTTGAAAGATAAAAGGTTTCCATGTCTTTCGTCATAAGGATCATAAAAGGCACCTATTGCACATGCACTATTTTTCATTGGTTTTGCTTCTCAAATACAATAAGGTTCTTATTCTACTTAAATATTAAGTTAATCCTCACATCATATTTTTGTTGTAAATCTCATATACTTTTGACAAAGGTTTTACAAACAAATAAAGCACGATCAACTGGGAAGATGAATGCACTTGGATTTTGATCGCTTAACTCTATTTTTGCCTTGAGAGATTTTTCAGTGGCATATAAATTTAGAATATTTAAAATCAGCTTTTAAATTATACAAAATTTACTAGCTAGCCTTTATAATTCGTTTACAATACAATACATGAAATTAATAAACGGTGCTATACATAATAACAGTGATGTGAAACCCTATAAAGAACCATTTAAACCAATAAGAATACATATTTCTATCTAGAAATGCCGAAGATAAGAAATGAACCGATAAGAATATCAGAAATTCTTTTTCCCTTTTCTTTTTAAAAGGGTAGGAATCTCGTTACTTCTGGAACCCAGCTCTTATAATGGAGTTGAGGTTATGAAGTACAATTTCCAATGATAAAGGCATGGGTTCCGAAAAAACATCAAAAGTACTTGGGCATGGGTACAAACTAGAAATCCTAGAAGATCAAAAGTACTTTCTGTCTATTAGAAGTGTGTGGATCTGGAAGTGTGTATTTCCATTACAAGCTATTGACTGTGCCTGTTACTGACATTCACGGCAAAAGGTCTTCAGCAGTACGTGGAATCTTCTTAGTTTCAACTGGAAAATCATGTGGCGACAGGTGGCGCCAACTGGGGGGTCACTGGACTCTGTTTTTCACGGCCTTTTAGTCTATGGTTTTGGATTTCTGACGTGAATGGCTGGCTTGAAATAAAACACGGGCATCATCTCAAATTATCATACCAACATTATCACTCGCTCTGTCCCTGTTTTAATCATACATGCATATGATCTTTTTAATACAATTATTATTCACACTTACAAGATGATTTACAAAGGGATTCAGGAAAACATCCGGCCCCAAGGAACTAATGTATCACCTGATAATCGATGGCTTTAGATGGCATCAGAAAGTCATTTGTGTCACTCGTATTATCAATTTCAAGTGCGTCAAATACGCACTCAACGGTGCCTGAATATTAAGTTTCAATACTAGTGTAATATGGTCCAAGAAAATTTATTACTTTTAAAGGCATCATTATAACTTACAAGAACTTTATTTCCAACCACAATATTTTATATAGCTAGACACGAAAGTAAGAACAAAGCAACTGACTCTCGGATATGGGTTAATTCCTTGGAGGCCGAATGTTTCATGTGCCACATTGCATATCATCCTTACCTTCTACCCCTTCATGTGTTGTGATCATGTGTTTGTATTGTAAGTGAAGTTCAAGACCAAAAATGTTTTGTTCTTTATCCCACATTGAAGAGAAAAAAAAAAACTTTCTCTCACCTTATAAACAAGCACATGTTACTTTTATTTGAATTGTTTTGAGATATTTTTGAGGGAATATTAAAAATGCTATTATGTGGTGTACCCCATGCACGCATGTACGCATGAGGCGCATTGTGTGCACTTTAGTGGGTGCACTTAGTACTTTGCATGCTTGCTGCAGGTGCGTATAGCGCGTTGATTTATGATCTACCCGTCCATATTTTTAACTAATTTTTGAAATTATTTCTTTTAGTCGTTTATTTTTAGTGACAAATTGGTGACTTGGAAATAATTCTGGAAAGGCACCAGAAATAACAGTTATTTCTGAAGTGATGCCTTAATGGTTATATCTCGTCATGAAAGGTGGCTTAGTCTATAAATTAATTTTTGCATTCCCAACTTCAAAATCTCCCCTTCTTTTTCTCAGTTACATACACAATTTTGAAAAGCAATTCTGAAATGAATTTTCAGAATTACTATTTGTAGATTATTGGTTTGAGTAATCCTAGAGATGATTTGCCATTAACCCTGCAGCAAACTTGGAACTATTGGAGGCAAATATCGTCTTAAAGACAGTGTCTTTAGATGCACCTTAAGCCATACATATTCGATTCTCTTCTTCCTTGCTACATTTTTACTCCAACAATTTTAAGACGATATTTGAAAGGAAGAAGAATTTGCTATGGCGGCTTTTCAAGTAATGAATCAAGATTTCATGAAACTAGATAGTTTTGATCAAATGAATTTTACCCATTGGCAAGACAAGATGATATTCTTACTCACTGAACTAAAGGTCCAGCATGTTCTGGATCCTAATCTGCCACCACATCTGGAAATTACTGATCGACAACGACTCCGATGAGACCAAAGCAATGCGAAAGAAACATAAAGAGACAAAGTGGTTTGTAGAGGACACATTATGAACGCACTTTCAGATCGCCTATATGACCTGTTTACATCATCCAAGAGCCTTATAGAAATCTGGAAAGCTATGGAAAACAAGTACAATACTATAAAGCAAGCTGCTAGTAAGTTCATAACTCTTTAGTATTTCGATTTTAGTGAATTTGTTACAGATCAAGTTCATCAGTTGTAAATTTTTATTTCCAAACAGAAAAACGTAAGGTCGAGGTTTTCGAACCATTGCAAGTGGGGGTTATAATTTCTAAATTGCCTCCTAGTTGGAATGGTTATATAAAGAAACTTCTGCATACCACAGAAGATTTTATTGTTGAGCAAATTTAGAAACACTTGCGAATTGTAGATGAAACTCGGGTTCAGAATCAAAGTTTTTCGATGAATTTAACTCAAAAGTGAGCTTTGTGCATCAGAAAAATTTGTAGAATGAGAATTTTGGTGGAAACAAGAGAAACTTTCTAAGATAAACAACTCTGACAGTTCCAACAAAAATAACAAGAAGAAAACTTGTTATAATTGTGGAAAAAAAAGGACAGCCCTTAAGAAGGAATGCAGAAGCAGGAAAATGCAGAAGACAAAAAATGCTGGAAGTTCCCATAATGCAAATGTGGTGGAAGATCACATCAATAAAGTGGTTGCCATGGTTTCTGAATTGCATATTGGCATGATTATTGAATTGCAAATGGAAACTCCGAGCAATTCTGATTGGTGGTATGATTCCAGGGCTACAGTTCATGTTTGCAACAAGAAGTCCTTTTTCAAGGATTATGAAGAGGCAATGGATGGACAACTAGTGCTGATAGGGAATCATAATTTTTCTAAAGTTTTGGGCAAAGGGAGTGTTGAACTTTAGTTTACTTCAGGGAAGAAACTAGTTTTACTCAATGTGCTCTATGACCCGGAGGATTAGAAAAAATCTTGAATCTGTAGGTTTTCTTTGTAAGAAAGGTGTGAAAGCCTTGCTCGAGTATGATAAGCTGGTCTTGTCTAAGAGTGGAGTGTTTGTTGGGAAATGGTATTGGTGTGATGGAACGTCTAAATTATCTATGAATAAAAACACATCTGATCTGGCTTACTCTGCTGACTCCTTTTTCTTTGTGGCATGGTGGTTTAGCTCATTTAAATTTTAGGTCATTAAAAATTTTTTCTAATCATGGTTTGATTTCATATAATCATGTGGATAATACTAAATGCCCAATCTACATTCAAGCAAAGTTGTCTAAACAACCTTTTTCAAAGGCCGAAAGAAATACACAACTACTAGACTTTGTGCATTCTAACATTTGTAAAATGAACGGAGTCTTAAGTAGAGGTGACAAAGATATTTTATCGGTTTTATAAATGATTTCTCTAGATATACTTACGTGTATTTAATGAAGCATAAAAGTAAGGCTTTTGACATGTTCAAGCGCTATAAGCCCGAGGTAGAGGATCAAAAGGAGAAAAGGATGAAAATTTTCCGTAGTGATAGAGGTGGAGAATATTTTTCTACTGAATTTTATTCTTATTGTGAAGAGCATGGCATTATACTTCAGAAAAGTGCACCCTACACTGCACAGCAGAATAGTTTAGCTTAAAGAAAAAATAGGACACTGGTGCTAAATTGCCTTTTAGTTTATGGGGTGAAGCATTACTTTCGACTTATCATGTGCATAACAAGATCACATCGATGAAAATAGAGGTTTCACTATATGAACTATGGAAAGAAAGAAAACCTAACTTATCTTAGAGTTTGACGTTATCTTGCTTTTCTATAGGGTTCCTGATTCTAAGAGAACAAAGTTGGGATCAAGTGCTCTCAAAACTATCTTTATGAGATATGCTAAAAATTCCAAGACCTTGTCATTGTAGAATCTAGAGATGTTGAGTTTAGTGAAGATAAATTCAACTCTGATTCTGATTTTTCAGCACCTACAATTTCACTTGAAACTGACTTGAATTTAGGTTTCTCTTGTGAAAATAGGAGTGTTGTGCCTAATAACAGAATGGAACCTAAGAAAAGTTATTGACCTAAAAGAGAAAATATGGGATCCAAGTGTTGTAGACTCTCAAGCAATCGCTTTCTTAGTGGAAGGTGATAGAGAAAATGTTCTCAAGGAAATTCCCATATTACTATTGTGAAAGATGATCCAAAGACATATTCTGAAGCAATGGCTTCTAGAGATGCTACTTTTTGCAAAGAGAAATTCAATGATGAGATGGCCTCAAGATTATGTACCAATACTTGGGTGTTAGTTGAATTGCCTCGAGGATCTAAACCAATTGGATGTAAATAGGTGTTCAGAAAGGAAATATAATACAGATGGGTTTCTACAAACCTTTAAGGCCATGTTGGTAGCAAAAGGTTTTAGACAAAATAAGGGCATTGACTATTACGATACCTATGCACCTGTGGCACAAATAACATCCACTTGAGTGCTTTTTGCACTGGCTTCTTTATATAATTTGTATGTACACCAAATGGATGTTAAGACTGCATTTTTAAATGGTGACCTTGATGAAGAGGTGTATATGGAACAACTCGAAGGATTTGTTATGCCGAGAAATGAAAGGAATGTTTGCAAATTGGTTAAGTCTTTGCATGGCTTGAAGCAAGCACCAAAAAATGGCATGAAAAATTTGATTATGTTATTTTATCGCATGGATTTAGAGATAATAATGCTAATGAATGCATTTACTCAAAATTTACAGATGCATATGGCATTATTATATGTCTTTGTGTGGATGACTGGAAATTTTTAAACCAAGAAGTATATTAATTCCAGATTTAAGATGAAAGATTTTAATGAGGTTGATATTGTATTAGCAATTAAAGTTAAGAAGCATAGTTGGGGTTATGCTTTATTTCAATCACATCACATTGAGAAGACACTACAAGAAAAAAGGCTTTTAGCGACGCTAAAATCTGTCGCTAAATATTTTAGCGACGGATTTATCGTCGCTAAAAGTCCCTCGCTAAAAGCCCGTTACTAGATGCTTCTTAAATTCTAGCATTTATGAATTAAAGAAATGAGTACTGCATATGATTCTTCTCCAAATTGACTGAAAATTTTGGTAGAGCAGTTATTCAATTAGAATATGCGAGTGCCATTGGTAGTCCGATGTATGCAATGCACTGTACAAGACCAGATATAGCATTTTCAGTTTGCAAACTTTCTGGTATTGATCATTGGAAAGCTAGTTCTGGAGTCTTTGGATTTCTTAAATGAACTATTTAATTAGGATTGTTTTACAACCGCTTTCATGCAGTACTTGAAGGTACACTGACGCTAGTTAAATAACTAGCGCAAGTGACAAGTCAACGTCACATTGGATGTTTACCCTCACGGGAGGGGCTATTACTTGGGTTTTTTTTTTTTTTAAGAAATAGACTTGTATAACACACTTAACAATGTAATTTGAATTTTTGCGTTGGCGGCAACAGGCAAAGAAGCAGAATGGCTAAAAAATTTGTTGTTTATTATAAAGTTGTGGCCACAACCGGTGCAATCAATTTCTTTGCACTGTGACATTGAGGCGACTATGTCTAGAGCATATAGTATTATTTATAATGGTAAGTCTAGACATATAAGCTTGCGACATTAGTATATCTGAGTATTAAATGGTGTGATCACCATAGTGTATGTTAGGTTAAGTAATAACTTGGCGGATCCTCTATCTAAAGGTGTTCCAAGAGATCTAGTGAGATTACATCTAGTGGGATAGGCTTGAAAGCTTTTCAGTAGACCACCAGTAATGGAAACCCGACCATAAGCTAGTCTTAAGGTTAACAGGTAATAACAAGTTATTGTTAAGTGGTTAAAGGAGCACTTAGTTATTTTATTTGGCAACCCAGTCCAGGATGAAAGTGCTAACTGTCACGACATAGAGGGTGAGTTACAAACTCTTAAGAAGTTTAATTATTTTCCAAGTGTTCAAATAACAGGGACATGAATGGAACTTCACCTATGTGAATATAAGAAGTAGAGCCGTTTCTAGTAAAAGTTAGGGGTTTACTTTTGTAAATGCTTCTGAAGTTTAGGATGGGCAATGACAATATTTGTACAATATTTATTTGGTGAATTGCTCATTGAAAATTGGATATCGTTATGTGTACAGGTTTAAGCTTATTAGGCCACCATAGATTTAATTAGAGTTTTGATACGTTGCACTAAATAAGGGTTTAAATCAAGAGATACATTTACTATGCATTGCAATATCAGCTCTTAACTGAGGATTTAACATAACAATCTATGTGGGAGATTGTTGGTGATAGTTTGTTATGATCATTTGTTTGTATTGTGAGTGAATTTCAAGACCCAAAAGTTCTTGTATATCAGAGAGAAAATAAATTTTCTCTCACCTTATAAGCAACACATGTTACTTTCATTTGAATTGTTTTGAGATGTTTTCGAGGGAAGATTAGAAATGCTATTGTGCGCTGCACTACACTGCACGCGCACGTGTGCTCGTATGGCACATTATATGCGCTTTAGTGGGCGCACTAAGCACTTTGCATGCTTGACCGGCGGGCAATTTTTGGAATTGTTTCTTTCAATCATTTATTTTTAGTGACAATATGGTGACTTTGAAAATTTTGGAAGGGCTCTAGAAATAACAGTTTTTCTTAAGTAGTACCTTTAATGGTTGTGTCTTTTCATGAATGGGTGGCTATTAGTCTCTAAATAAGATTCTGAAAATTATTTTTTTTGCATTCCTAACTTCAAAATCTCCTATTCTCTTTTTCAATTACATACATAATTTCAACGATCAATTTAAAAGAATCTTGAGAACTATTATCTGTAAATTGTTGGTTTGAGTAATCTTATAGGTAATTTGTCATTAATTCGGTATCAAACTTTGAATGACTAGAGATAAATATTACCTTAAAGACAGTATCTTTAGACGTGCTTCAAATCATAAAATTTCGATTTTATTCTTCCTTGCCACACTTTACTCAAACACCATTTATAACAATGGTATTTAATTTTGCTTTCAGATGATACTCCAACACCATACTTAAAAATTCTCACAAAAACTCATTGGTCCTTTGGGGTACATGAATGATATATACAATTTGTTTCCTTACATTCACGTTAGATTCAAACTATTACTCTATGTACGCTTTTGGTATATTCTCTTTCCTCATTCATTCGACCCACAGTAACCATTTACAATTACATACATTGCAATGATTTCTCTGCATTGGTCCTGGCCCGTGAGATGATGTTCAACGTCTGTGGAGGAGACGAAAAGCAGCCATCTTTGTGACTGTCTGCTTTGTCATGATTGGTTAGGATCCCTTATAATAAAAAAGTTTTCAACAAATATTTTATGGGATAACCACTAAGACGTTTTAGTGGAATTAATTAAGTTTGTGTTTTTGTCGCCTATTGTCAAACTATATTTTTTTTTAATCAGGCGAGACTCACTTACTCTTGCAATAAAGAAACCAGATTACGTCACTACACACATGTCTGTGTCAATACTCACGAATTTGATATTAGAAGGGAAAAGAAATGCTGATCGAAGGTTAATAGTAAGGTAGGCTAGGCATCAATTTGAAGGCATGGCATTAACACCAAGGCTTGAGCTTAGAATCATGCCAAAGCGAAGGCATATAGTTAATTATATTAACGCTTTACTTTTATATTTAGAAAATTGTGAAATAATAAAGCTAAAAAAAGCTCACTAATAAGTCCCCTTTTATTAGTGATTTGTTATTATGTGATGTGTCCTTTCAAAAATTGTTACGCTCTCTCGTTGCCCGGGTACCAGCCGTTTTGATAGTGGACTTTCTTAACTAGTACTCCGTACTTGAAGGAATTTAAAGGGCAATTGTAATAAGTCATAAAATTTTTGAAAGTAAACTTAAACCTCGTAAAACTCAACCTATTTAATGAACCTTATTAGTTCCGGTAAACAGAGGTTGTGTATGACACTATAAAATAATATAATAAACCTTATTAGTTCTGGTAAACAGAGGTTGTGTATGAAATTTGAAACAATAAAGTAATTAAAACATATTGCGACATATATGTTGTTCATTGACTCCTAAAAAGTACTTTGGAATCAAAATATAAGCCTTTTATTGGAAGAAAATAAAATTTATAGAGAAGAAGCTATAACGATAAATAATATCAGGGGAAAAAAACGCTATAGAACAACTACATGGAAAACAGCATAACACTTTATTCTACCTTTAGCCTTACGAAATTCATTTAGTAGATGCTTAGATAGAATGCTAGTGGAATATACGGACAATCGATATTTCACTACTTTGCTTCCACGTTTTGTTAGCATAACAAACTGAGTTTGGTTGCCGGACTTTTGTACCTTTTTTTTATAGCTTAGTTCTCTTTTACATTATTGTCTGAAATTCTTTTTTTGTTATGAATGCTATTCTCTTGATTACCTTTTGAGCGTAAATTATATAAAGCCAACACACACGCACACACCCATACTAGGTCATAATTGCAATCTTCCTTCACGTACTCAAATAAGTAGCAAACTTATTCCTCATAGAATGTCAAGTATTACAATGTACAATCATCTTATTTTCCAATGTAGTTCACTCCGATTGCCGGCACGTACAAAATACCACTATCCTACCGTTATCATGATAATATTGCTTCTGATAGGCATTCGCACCCACCACCATTATGTTCTATTCTTTTGAAATCACTTCTTACAATATGCCATATATCCATTTTCATAATTTGTAAACAACAAGTTTATTTCTTGATGTTAACGTAATAAAAAATTAAAAAACATATTAATGCGTAACAGGTATTTCAATTTTACGGGTTTTACTAAGGGACTAACATAGTATTGCAATATATGCCTTTTTTTATAAATTGTTTCATTTTTCTTTTGTCATATTTTAATTGCCCGAGCTTTGTTCAGAAACTATGCCAGCACTTTATACCATATGAGGTACTTCAATACATGTTATTACCAAATAATATCTCTAGTGTGATTCTAACTATCTGGGATATGGACTTGGAAACCATAAGGAAATTTACGTGATCATGAGCAATCACTTCTGACGGTTTGAAGACGAGCTGTGATGTGAATATTCAATCTTTAGCCTTTTCCAAGATAAATTATACTTGTATACTCTCTCGCTATTGCTATTACCAAGATAAAATCTTTCCCACATCGGATAAGCTCATAAGATGCATGACCATAACCAAAATAGACCTAAAAATTTTCACTGGTAGCAGGGTCTGTGACTAATCCCAATAAGATACTTACTTAATCTGTATAGCGGTGCATATGCTTTCTAGGTCCATAATTGAGTTATTAGCACCCTCTGATGCAGAACAAAAGTATGGTGGTCTGGAAAAGCTTCTACCACTAACGGTCTTGAATTCATGAAGAAGAAAATACAACTGGACTCACCAGCAAAAAAGGAAGAACTCTATGGAAATTTTTTATCGACCATAAGAGTTTGTCTGGAATAAGTTTTCAAAAGCAAAACTTTGAATAATCATAATCATTTCTCAAAATCAGTTTTAAGTTACTTTTAGCAATGTTAAATTTAAGCTATGAATGGTGTTTAAATAACATGGACCAAAATTAGTCAACTGTGGAAAATTGACCAAGAAGTTCAGTTTTTCAGTAAAAAGATGCTAAAGGTCTTTGTGATTAATAGTGATATTGGTACTTAAAGTGGTCAAATCTAATTAAAAATGATTAATTCATAATCCTTGTTTCCTTAGATTATGATTTAACCAATTTGTTTTGAACTTTTGAAAGTTGGTTTACTCAATTTCCTTGGTTTATGTGGTTTAATAAATTTTGAAAGTTGGTTTACTCAATTTTGTATCTTTGCCAAACATTCCATAATCAATCACAAACAGGGTCTAAGATGATTTGCTTCAAGGAGTCCATAAAACGACTTAAGCAATGAAGCAAAATAAAGTCTATAATATTCTAATTCCTAACGAAAATCAACTTTGAACTAGAAAGCAGAAAACAGCATTAAGACATGAACTGTCAAAAACCGGCAGTAAAGAAGTTTAACAAAGGAATCGCAACCAGAGTGCCTTAAATTAGCTCTTCTTCATGGAAGTGGGTGGTTCAAAACGGTGTAGAGCTTATAAAACCCCTTATGGCACACAAGTTAAGGACAAAGCAGAGAACGATAGCTCTGAGACCACGTTTCCAATGTTTGCGATAACTCAAATGCTCAAGATGGAAATTGTTCTATATCACCCCTTGTACGTCTTTTATTTGTTTTTCAAATCATAAGAGGAGATCCTTGAAGGTTTTTCTTTTGACTTTGTAAGACTCGCTACAAGAAAAACCGGCTATACCTACGGTATAGGTCCGTAGGCTTAAGTAAGTAGTCCCGTAGGCATAGGCTCTCCCAACAGTACTAGCCCGTAGGCTTAAGTTCCGATGGGATAGACCTTTACCTACGGTGCTTTGGACCTATACCAACGAGCATACCCTCACCATAGATATATCATTTAGCTGTATTCTTATTTATATTCCCAACCTATGCCTACGGTACTACCGTAGGCTTAGCTCCTTATTTGTCAAAAAAAAAATTTTGAAAATCATTTCCATGCTACCACTGTACCCTGCCAAGCACCAGCTTCAGTATTAAGAAATCTAACCATAGTGGAACATTATCTTTAAAGCACTTAAATGCAAACACAAAGAATCCAACTCAAAAGATAATCCTTCAAATTATCACAACAGTTGAAGTACTGCAAACAATAAACACAAGAAAGTTGATGCTAATGGCAATTGTAAACTACACCACCTACCAACAGTAATAATCACAAGGAATCCAAACCAATTTTGTATGAGGTTAACATAAACTAAGAAGCCTTTGCTTCAAGGTGTTATTCTAAGAATTGAATTTATTTTACATATGTACATAAGAAATTTTTGCTCCCCCTGTGAATATAACATACAAGGTATTTTTGAATGCTCCCTTAGAGTCATCCATGGCATGCTTTTTGCTCCAAAGTTCTATCATGCATTTAATTCAATGAAAAAAGCTTACCCTTTGCATCTTGATCAACCTTTAGAGAGCTTCAACTCCCTTAAAATCATAAATAGATAGTTTAGTCATACGCGCGCACAGAGACCACTAATGCAAGGGAAACAAGTAACTACAAATTCATAGTCCTATTTGGTACATACCTTATGACAGTTGGATTCGCACGGCCATAGTGGTATGGGATTCCTTGAACTATGATCCTGCCATCATCACCCTTAGTGGTTGGATGAAGCTCTACAACCAACCTGTAATTAGCATATGTGCTATTCAAGATTTTGCATTCTTCTAATATCAAAGCCAAAGCATTTGCACATATTGTAGTTTTTATCCTCTGTATCATCAGTCCACAGATTGTAGTTTTTATCCTCTGTATTATCAGTCCTGTCCTGCATTTCCTTCATAACTTATCTGCACAAAGCATCCTCCAGAGTTAGACAAATCCTAGACAAGTAGCTCCAAGTATGCGCACTAGTGTAGAATGATGTCAAAGAATTTATTTGTATGATGTCTAACATGAGATTGTAAGACAGGAAATGCAAGGTGAATAATTAAAGAATTTATTCTAAGTCATTCTCAACCAAAGTAGCAGTTGCAAGATAGTACTTTCGGATCAAGGGCTTTAAGTTTGTTCACAACCACCCTGTAGTTTTCCAACGAAACAGCCTAAGCTCACTGGAATTAAACTTCCCCACTTATCAAGGTTGTTTGTGCCATAGTAGCTAAATGGAGTTGGGCTGGTGAAATTCTTGTTTTTTTCCACAACCTTTTGGCGTACTAAAACCATATGCATCACAAAACAAATACCAACGTCCCAGTTTTTTAAGTGCTTTGGATGTATATAACTGTCTACTAATGCACTGCGGCATTATCAGCCACCAAGATTTTAAACTGCAACAGGAAAAAGAGAGAGAAGGTGGGAAAGTGAAATATATACCATTAAAGGAGGGATATCATCTCCATCTTTCAACACTGACCAGTGATGAAAATCATCTATTCACACCATAGGAGGACTTAATGGTGTCAAATGGGCCGGGCTTGGGCCGGCCCAGCCCAAGCCCATCGGGCCTCGAGGAAAATGGGCCGGGGCCGGGCCAAGGGGGCTGCCAACCGGGCCGGGCCGGGCCGGGCCTGGCTCTGGGGATATCTGGGCCCAGTCCAAGCCCAGGCCCTAGGCCTAATTTCTAGGGCCGGGCTTGAGCCTGGCCCGGGCCCTTTTTTTAATTTTCTTGTTATTCAATTTTAAATTTCATCTTTAGGCATGTCCAATATTTAAAATTTAACAAACCTAATTTTCATCCTTTTATTTCATTATAAGTAATATACATATATATGTATGTATAGACATATTTATTTGTCTCTCATTTTATTTTTTGTTATATGTTAAATCTTTTCTTACTCTTCTTGGTGACCTTTATTAATAAAATCTGGACACATAACAATTATTACTATTTAAGAGAGACTGTTTCTACTATTTGATATTTTACTTCAAGCTAATTGACTGGAAACCCGGGATTGATACATGTTAATTCCCGAGACGATCTTAAGTAATAAGTATAGAAAAAAAAATGTGTTCATAGGCCCTCCTCCTTTTATCCGGGCTTGGGACCGACTGCTTGTAAACAAATAGGCGAAGTTACCTATTTTTTTATATATACGAAAAAATATATATCTTGCTTGTAAAAATTTATATTATATATATGAAAAAAAGTATATTTTGTGAAAAAAATTATTCTTAAAACTTAAGAGAAGGAAAATAAAAAGAAATTACCTAATCATCCGGAAGTACTTCAATATCCGAGTCACTGCTCTTCCTATCATCAATCGGTTTATCTTGCTCGCGGTATTTCGCATCAAGATAATCCTTCCAACATACACATAGCTCGAGCGACTCGGGGTTAAGACGACTCCTCCTGTCATCCAAAACCCTCCCGCTGGCTGAAAATGCCGACTCTGAAGCAACCGTGGAGGCTTGCACTGGCAGTACATCCCGTGCAATTTGGGATAAAGTTTTATACATGTTTTGATTTTGTTTCCAAAAATTTAACAAATTAAAATTAACCTGTTCTTGCATTGATAAATCAGAATAATGATCAGTATTTGCATATACACCAATCTCATTAAAGAGGAAAAAGTAGACGAACCTGCCGAATTAGAAGTACCTTCACCTGGTAGTTGTCTTGCTACTAGATGTTCAAAGCCCTTAAGGTATGGCGCATAATACCTCTCAACAGTGGATGATGTAGCTCGCCCGCGCACGTCAGCAGAATTACGATAGAGGTTGAACAGTTCCTCAAACCTCTTGCTCACTTTTGCTGTGAGTGCGGTTGTCTCCTCTACTGTGTAGCACATTAATCTCGATATCTCTTGTATCGAGACGTTCACGCCATGCAACTTTAACCTAGGATCTAAACAAGTAGCCACAGCAAAAACAGCAGGCAGTTCACTCCAATATTTATTAAACTTTTTATCCATCACTTTTACTATTTCCTTAAAGGGTCCTATATATCTCCATTTTGTTAACATTGTAGCCATCTTGAGAATTTCTATTACAGCGAGAGGAGAGGTGGGATAGTACGTACCAGACAATAAATTGGTAGACGTGTAGAATACCTTCTAAAATTCAGCTAGGTATGTGGCCATCTGCCATTCCTCTTGAGTTGGCAAGCCGGCTGGGAACTGGGTTAGTAGAAAATGCGTATAGACTTCTCGGTATGCCAGAATGTGTAAAGCATATGGTATGTAGAGTTCCACCTGTGGACCACATCTGTAACTGCTCTCCTGCGAGGCATATTATATTCAACACACAACGTTTTAAATTGTTGTGTTCTCGAACTCGAACTATTAACATACGCTGTCATACCCCTCATTTTGACAAGAATATCTCCTGCAGCAGCTAAACCATCTTGAACAATTAAATTAATTATATGACAAACACAACGAACATGAAATAATTGACCAGAAGTACAGGTTTGAGGCTTTCCTGTAAAGCATCAACAGCAGCTGTATTGTTAGAAGCATTATCAAAACTAATACTCATAATCTTATCCTTTAATTTAAATGTGGTACATGCTTTTAATATAAGAGTAGCAATGTTCATTCCATCATGCGGAAAAGGAAAGAGCTCGAAAGCGATGATTCTCTTGTGCATAACCCAATCTGCATCAATCCAATGGGCCGTCACACAAGTATAACTAACAAAAGTAAATGGAGATTGCCAAATATCAGAAGTAAGACTAACTTTACCGTCAAATTTATCGAAATAATCGATAAGGCGTGCTTTGGCAGCATTGTACTGTCGGAGTGCATCGGATCTAGTTGTGTTTCTATGAACCTTTTTGTACAAAGGTTGAACGTATGTGTTCATATATCTAGAGTGCTTAGGATTATCGGCAAAAGAAAAGGCTTGTTCATCGTGAATAACAAATTCAGCGAGACCGTCTCTTTGCTCTCGCTGATTATAAACAAATAACTTACCGTCAAAAGATAACTGCGTTTGGGTAGGTTCGACGTGGCCTTGTCGAGGTGCACACTGAGGGTAATGCCTGTTAAGATGTCCATTACCACTACCAGACGAAAATAATTTAGCGCAGTACTTACATCGAGCTTTTCGGATGCCGTCCACCTTAACTTCATCGAAATGATTCCAACACTCGGCTTTCTTTTTTTTTCCCTTTTGGACTTCTGGCTCATTACCGGAGGCATTGCTCGGCCCTTCTTCATCATGACCAGGCATAGGGTTGAGATTATGCCACGGAGTAGTAGCTTCGCCAACCGAGCTGCGTCCTTGACTATAATGCGGGGGGTCTTCATCAGGCATGTATTCAAAATCTGGAATGTTTTGATTGAACTCCCAATTGGCTTGGGTATCTATCATACAGCCTGTACTCATTCGTCCAGGAACGAATGGTTGTGTTGGTGCTTGGATTGGTGTTTGTGATGGCCGTGGCGCTGGCGCTTGTGCTGGTGGTGGTGCATGCGATGATGATGATGTTTTTCGTGATGAAGATCCACGCTTCAGTTTCTTCAATAATCCAGCCATATTTCACGCTAAACTTTTTTACTAGATTGGAAATCAAAATTCGTAAGAGTAACTAAATACACAAGTATAAGAGTAGTAATTAGTAATAAGAAATAACAATTAAAAGAATGAAAGAGTAACAAATGAATCACTGAGGGTAATTCTGATCAAATTTGGAGAGAGTTAGTAATTAAAAAGAATGTAGTAATAGTAATTAATAAATAAAAATTCACTAATTACTAAACAAAAGAATTAGAGAGTAACAAATTAATAAGAGGAGTAGTTAGTAATTAGAATTTAGCAAGAGTAGTAATTAGTAAACAAGAGTAATAATTACAAAGAGTACTAATTAGTAAATACTAGTAGTAATTAGCAAGAGTAGTAATTGGAGAGGGAAATAGTAGCAAAGCTTGTAAAAATGTAGAATGTTTAGATAAGAGAGAGTAAGAAGATTGGTGTGAAAAATTAGAGAGAAATGGTGCGAATTTATAGATTTCAGAAACTTCACAAAAGACCAAAATGCCCCTAAAAACTATCCGTTTATAGTTGTTGGGGAGGGTAAGAGTGTAAAAACCTTTAAAGGAGTTAGAAAATTTAAGTTAGACTAAAATACCCCCCAAACTAGCCGTTATATAGCTGTTGGGGGGGTAAAAATGGATTTTTGGAAATGAATGGGGAATAAATCCGTTGGGGAAAAGGGGGAAAAACCAAAATTTCAAACAGGTGGGGCCTGCTGAGGGGGGTTGAAATCGAGCAAAAACCGGGTCAGAATTGGGCCCCGAACCGGGCCAAGCCCGGGCCTGCAATTAGGGCCAAAATCCGGGCCAGACCCTGGCTTTTCCGGGCCGGGCCTGGCCCGGGCTTTTCCCCAGATTTGTTTGGCCTGGTCCAAGCCCAGGCCTTAAGCCCAATTTTTTCGGGCCTGTATTGTTCATGCAAGGGCCGGGCCAGCCCGGGCTTTTTTTGGGCCGGGTCGGGCTGGGCCGCGGGCCACCCGGCTCGTTTGACAACTCTAGGAGGACTGGTATGTAGCAGTGATAGATTCTAGCTTTTGGAGGTATTGTCAAGTAAAGCTCATTGAGCTGAAACATTTTACATAACCACTTGTCAATGGACTCAGCTACCATCTCCGAGCCTAGACCCAATTTGCCTATAAGGGGCCTGAGCGTATGAACTCAAAGAAGTCCTGCATAGAAAAAAACTTCGACAGATGTTGTTGGAAAAATTGAATTTAATAGACCAAAAATTGTATAGGGATATATAGAATGGTCTTCCATCCATAAGCATCTGGTGCCTATTCAGCAATTATAACAACAAAACAGGGATTTCACATATCTACAATCGCATAATTGATATATGTTAATGGTTGAAATTCAATTGTTGTGGTGGTATACATAGATAACATGCATATATAACTCTTAATGACTTAAGAAAGAAGAGGGCAGATTATGAGCTTGCAAATTAATGAGCAAGCTATCACGTACAACACTAAAAGTAGTAAAATTCTAAACTAAATGTGTTCTTAGTCACCAACATATTTCCAAAAACCCATAATCAGATTTTTTAGGTACCAACAAAATGAATTTGTCTCAAATGCTGGAACCATTAGATTTTATAGTGAACAAATTGTCAGATCGAAACGCAGAGACAAATACAATGACTGAAAAGGAGGGAAAGATAAAAATGCAGACATGATTAGAGGCATTAGAGAGAGAGAGAGAGAGAGAGAGAGAGAGAGAACAGATAACAAACTAAGGTGGAGGTAGTTTCAAATGAGACTATCTCTTCAGCTAAATATAATTTTATATGTAAATGTGGTAGCACCTTTGTCTGTCTCTTTCGTCATGAGAGAGAGAGAGAGAGACAATTGCAGTATCAGAGGATAGTAAAACGTTTTTGCTACCAACTGGATGGAACGTTTCCATTGGTGATGCAAGTTCAACTAGCAAACCCAAAAACTGAAAAAACAATCATATTCCGTAGATATTAATGTACCAGCTTCCCCCCTCCCCCCGCCTTCTCATGGAAAAGTTGGTTCCCTGTTTTAAATCTCCTGGTCATAGGTCTGATATCTTTTATCAGAAAAACTTTAGGATAAGAAAGAACTAAAAACAAAAAAAAAATCAATCCACAGAATAGAAAACATGGAGAAACACTGTACGAAGAAAGCATCACTGTCTACTTGGAAACTATTGAGGTGGTTCCGAGAACGGAAAGAAGCCTAAAAGAAGCCTTTGGTTCCAATTACGCGAAATTACATCAGTAGTAAAGCAAAAGCTTACATGGAGCCCGTGCCGGATGCTTCAAGCAAAACAAGTAGAAGTTTTAAAGAAAAGCCTTACATTCCAAATAAACATCCGACAGACAGCTGCTATAGTGCAAAAAGAAAGATGGACCCCAAGTTGGATGCTTCAAGATGAAAAGAAATGAAGAGTATGGTTGGGGTGATGATGCATGCTACCAAAGTGGCAAGTGTTGAGCCTTAACTGCAGCCAACATGTGTGACGATTCAAGTCAAGTGCAGCTTCTGCTAATGAAGTTTTAGAAGGTTTCTTGAGACTTCTGACTTCTCTTTTAAGAATCTTGCTAAATAGGTTCGTCAATATATTATAAATGGAAGGACCCAGAAGGGTGCTTATGCACACAACATGGATAGATTTCACCTAATCAATACAATAATAACAATTGGATAGGCAAACATCCAAGGATCGATAATGGCTTTCACTTCTTTTTAAGTCAAAGCTTTAGGAATGAGGCCAGGAAATAACATTGTCTTAAAAAAGAAAAGAAAGAAAATTAGGCATGGAAGCGGACTCTTGACATTTCAAGGTTCTCAACATCCTTCTCGTTTGTTCCACTCCAGAAGCCCCAAAAAGGAGAAGAGGATCAATCTCCAACTGACTATACTTCTCTCATCTTCTTACACAAGTAACAGCAAAGCAATTGGTCACAGACTGATCAACCTCCACCTTAAAAGAGTGAACAGCAGAATCCATATTTCCCTAGCCAGTCTCATATAAAACATACGTAAAATCAAGATATGGATCTGGAGGGGTGAGTTTCACTACCCATTATTTTCTCCTCAAAATTTATGTTATGCTAGTCACAAGTTTTGTCTCTACAAAATGGATACCTTCTCAATGTAAAGATTTTTGAGTATTCCATCCAAATCATGTAAACATAGCATTTAAAACTCACCATCAAACATGAGTATCTAATATTCCTAAGTAACACCAAAACCAATATAATAATCCAAGAGAAAAATTTCCAAGGAAATTATCAAATTAGGGACACATAGATGAAGAAAGTAAAATTCTGAGACCTTAACTTATCTGAGGTGGTAGATCGAGTTGGCGGTAGATGAAATCTGAAAATTAAAGCCCTAACTAAGTTCAGTGATGGAGGCGACGTGGTAGATCGAGATCAGCGGTAGATAAAATCTAAAAATCAAAGCCCTAACTAAGCTCAGTGATGAAGGCGACGTGGTAGATCGAGATCGGTGGTGAACTGGTAGATAAAGATCAAAAGATTCTTCCAAAATTGATCGGGAGGAGCAAGAAAATGAAAGACGAGGAGAAGTGAAACCTGGTGGATAGTTACGGCGGCGATGGGCGGGGCTGGAGCATGTGATATAAAAAGCTTCTTTAACTCTAATTTGGTTTATAAGACGACGGTAGTGCTTCTACCGTTGGTACACATGCACATAAACCGACGGTGCCGAGAGCACCGTGGGCATATTCGTGGGGACATCTCATATTTGTTGTAGTGACTAGTGTGGCAAGTGCAATGTAATTTCCCAGTAGAATACCAAGTCAAGTAGACTTAAAGGCAACGCTAGTGATTTTCATTATACTATGTCGCAGCATATTCGTGGGGACATCTCATATTTCATTATACTATGTCGCAGGATAAAGGCAACGCTAGTGATTTTCCCTCTTTAGTGCTGGCCCTGAAAAAACTGGTCAAGATCACGTCAACTTTTTGAAAATGTTAAGCGGAAATTTGAATACTTGCAAGTGGTACACCAAAAGAGATGATATGACCGATCTAATAGGAATGCTTTTATCAACCCGGCTGAAAGATCATCCAAGATCTAGTGATAAACAAAATCTTCCGAAACAAGTATGGTCGTAATAAATCATTTTTTGAAGTTAATAATATGGGAAGAATCTCATGGGCTTGGAGAAGGATCATACATGGTAGAGATTGCCTAACTCCAGGGTTGCAATGGAAAATTGGAAATGGTCAAACTACCTCAGTCTGGAACACCTGGTGGCTCAAAGAAGTGCAACCTTTGGTACTTCAAGACTATAGGCCTAGCAATTCAGGTTTCTTTGGCATCGGATTTAATGCAAGATATATAATTCATGGATTTTTGCATTGTCAAGCAATATCTTCCCGGATAATATCAGCAACTTAATCTGTTGTAACTGTTGGAAATAATCCAAGATAATAAAATCTTTTTGCTAAGCAAGCACTTGAAATGAATAACACCAATACAAGTAAACAATTATCTTGTGTAAGTTGTATGAAAGAAATTAGCCATTTACCCCAATTGCCTTTTGGAACATGAAACTTACCGAATGAAGTATTCTTAATCTCGAGTACCTTAGATGATAAGTAATAAGTTAATAGTTAAGATGAGACGCGGACTAAGTCGCTCTCTTCAAAACGATTTTATAATGACCAGTGCAATACGGTTTCAACGTGTTGCCTACAGAATACAACAGCCCAGCTCATAACTATAGTTTCATTCATATTTTCTGCACTATCGAATGAAGCGGAAACTTTAATCAACACCCTTCTTTGCCCAAATTCTTTTTTAAAGTAAACGTAACTCGAGTATATATAGAGTGGTAATGAAACACCTCCCTTCAACACATTATATAAGATGATAAGTTAGTCATGAAGATGATAGTGCTATATAGAGGTGTTGTTCGTAACCCATGGAGGCAAAAGCCGAAGACAAAAGCAGGGCTTTTGAACAATGTGGTGACAATTTAAGGTTAAACTTCTATGGTAAAAGTATGATTGTCATTCATCAAAGACCATCCACTGTACAATAGATATAGTAGCCTTAAAAGTGTAAATCATGACCACTATGTTGTCATTAGAATGTAGGTTACAAAAAGTTACAAGGATTAGTTTAAAGCCACTAAAATGTATTTAAAAGATGGTATTAAAAACATTACCGTGAGTTGTTATGGCTCATCATAACATATTATAATGAGGCACTTGAACTTATGGACCGACAAAAGGATAGTACAAAACAATTTTTTTTTCTTGGCAAAGTGCCCAATTATGGAGGACATAAAACTAAACAAAAGCTTCAAAATAGGTATTAGTATTTTTATTTTAATTAAAATACTCCAACTATATATCAATGGTAATTACCCGGATAAACTGATCTTGCACCTGACTCCATCTTGTCACTACTCAGTTAAATTGAAATAACAATTTCCATATGATCAAAGAACCTATCTTGATGGAAATGGCAAACTCAAATTACAATCCAGGTAGCAACATCAGAGCAAGGACATGGAATTGCCTCTTGAAGCTTAATCTGCCTTACAAAGTACAGTTATTCTTGTGGCAGGTACTACTTATCTGCCTGCTGACAAAAATCGAGCTGGCTAGGTTAAAAATTCTAACCAACACTACTTGTGGTTTATGCAAAGATGCAGTTGAGGATAGTCAATGCATGCTTCTACACTGCCCAATGGCTAGGGCTGTCTAGGTTTGACTTGATGCTAGAATAAAAGTGGAGCAGCCTCGACCTCCTTTTCCAAATGACCGATTGCTTGGATTGACAAAGGCGACACTTCCAACCGATTACAATCAGCCTTCACAACTCTCGCCGGCAAATCTGGCTACAATGAATGAAATTTCTTCTCCTTTTTTTTAAGGAGAGGAATTGTACACTTAGTTACAACTGGGAAAGCACAAAATCTTGCACTCTCCATTGGAAAAACTTTTGCTGATCCGATGGAGCAATCCAGATTGCTGGATATAAATTCTATTGTAAATCTTTTTGAAATGAAATCACAATTTCTTACACAAAAGAGCAAAGAGTACAATTTACAATAAATAATAACACACTACAAAATAAGTAGGAACAATCTCACCAAACTATAGAATCAACCCAGAGTCTTGTCCTAAAAGGTTGATTCACACCCCCCCGAAACAGTGGTTCTATTCTATGGGCTTCATGGCACACAACTCCTTATGATTAGTCTATAGTATTAATTTAGTTTGTACGCACTTGCAACAGAGTCTTATGAACGACCCTCTTAACCTTCCTCTTCCACAACTGACACAATACCAAATAATGTGGATACTAAATATATTGAAGTCTATAATGAAATTTAGTGTAGACCGAAGAGAGAAATTGGTTGTATTTGTTGTGTGTGTGAAAATTGTATTTCTGTGTGTTGGTCGGAACCCATATTTATAGAGGAAGGAGGAAAGCCTTAATGGTGAAGTCTCCTTATATATGAAACCTATTAGAGTCATTAACTGGTTCTTGGGAGGAGCCAACCAATAAGGAAAAAGGGATGTAGCTGAAATGGCTCTTCAACTCATCTACGAAAGTGGGAAAAAGTTAGGAGTGGCCCCCACATGCACGTGTGTTTTTGAAATACATACAATGTGTACAACCATCCCCAACATGTTTCAAAACACAAATTCTATAGATGAATAGGAGACGAGAAATTTGGCATCGGCAAGGTGTAACATGGATTGAACTTTTCATAGGATAAACGAGCAGGAACTCACCAAAATACAATGGTAGAGTGAATTTTTTTACCATATTTCGTTGATATGAATCACACATACTTAGCACCCATATAATATCTCTAGTCAAAGTTGTTCTCACAGGTTGACACTAAATGGCCATGTGTCATGCCTGGATATTGTTGCGTGCTCTAACGACATACCCAAGTCCTATAAAGGCCGCTAAACGTCACACACATATAATTGGTATCCATTAGGAAATGTATTGCCGTTGAACACCTATCTCAATAATTAGGGACTATTGACCCATTAAGAGCTATGTGCTCATCTCACAGACTGCAACGGTCACTGTCATACACCATACGGACATATTCATCTCTAAAGGCCTCCCACCTTAAAGGATATACACAAAGCAGCAGTGCCCTTCAGATTCCATGACTTCTTTATTAGCTATTGAATCTTATTTACGGGGTTGCCGATCACAGAAGTCTAGGTATCCGTCATTTTGTCTCTAAATTTGGATACAGTCCCATCCCCTCGATGCTTCCATCATTGGGCTTCTCCCTAATGGCTAAGTCAAAAAATTGTCCAAGTTCCTTCTGAGCTCACAAAGTTCATGGATAAGTACCATTCTTAATTAACTGCCTCAAAGTAGCATGTCGCATCCGGATGTGACGACTCTTCCCATTATATATTTTTCTCTTAGCTCGAGCAATGGCAGCTAGGCAATCACAATACATCATAACAGGTGGACTAGTTTTACCCCAGAAGGGAATATTAACAAGAAAACTTATAAGCCACTCTGCTTCAGAACACACCTTTTTCAAGGCAATCAACTCTGACTCAATAACAGATTTAGTGATAACTATATTCTTGGACGACTTCCAAGAGATCGCTTCTCTAGATGGTAAGAACACATATCCATTATTGGGCTTTGGCTTATATGAATCTAAAACCCAGTTAGCATCGCAATAACCTTCAAGCACAGAAGGATGACCACAATATATTATTCCATAATCAATGGTGCCTCTCAGATATCTTAACAACTTGTATATTGCATTCCAATGTCCCTCACTAGGAGAATGAATATATCTGCTAAATTTGCCAACTACATATGCAAAATCAGGACGAATATGATTCATAAAAAACATTAGACTACTAATTATTATTGCATACTTGTTTTATGATACGCTGTCACCAGAATTTTTCCCTAGTTGTATTTTGCATCATAAGAGTCATAATGCTCGAATTTTCTCAGCATGTTCTCAACAAAATGTGACTGTGATAATGTGATGGAATCATCATGCCTCATAATTTCAAAAATGGCATTAGCTTCACTCATATCTTTCATGTGAATTTTAGATGCTAAAAATCTATCAGTGAAATGCACAATATCATTGCTTATTTCAAATATAAGCAAATCGTCAACGTACAAGCATAAACTTAGAACACCATCATTAACACACTTATACTGTATGCACTTCTCAGCTTGGTTAATCAAAAACCCATCTGATATCATCACGTTATTTAATTTGGCATGCCATTGTTTAGGAGTTTGATTCAATCTATACAAAGAGTTAACTAACTTGCATACTTTGTTCTCTTGTCCGGGTACCACATATCCCTCGGTTGCTTCATATAAATTTCTTCTTCTAAATCACCATTCAAAAAAGCAGCCTTAACATCCATTTGGTGCACAACTAGTTTATATACGAATGCAATGGAAAAGAATATTTTAATAGATGCAATTATAGTAATAAGAGAGTATGTATCAAAATAATCAACATTGAGTTTTCGCTTGCAGCCTTTAGCCATAAGTCGTGCCTTACATTTCTCAATGGAACCATTTGCTTTCAATATTTTCTTGAAGACCCATTTACAGCCAATAGGTCTAGTCTTATAAGGTAGGTCTACAAGTTCTCACCTATGAATAGACATGATGGAATCTAATTCTTTATTTAGGGCTTCTCTCCAAAAAGGTGCATCCACAGACTATAGCATCATGATATGACAATGTTCATTATTAATAAGATACACATAATATGATAAAATTGATTTCAGTTCTCCATCTTTGGCTTCTTCTTAGTTCTAGAGTTCCATCAATAGGACTATTAGTACCTGCATGCTTATCAATTGCTATAGACATCTTCTTTTCATAGGAAAAATATCTTTAAAGAAAGAAGAATTTTTAGATTCAATAACAGTATTATGTTCCATGACATCACTCTTAATGACAAGAAAAAATCACAAGTTCAAGAACTCAATTTTCTTCTTTTAGGCTCACGTAACATCATTTTTGCCAAAAGTGTTATCTAAAGTCCCAGAAGATAAGATCTTAGACGACATGATTCAACATGATGAGCTAATGAAAATTTTTGAGTCCATTACTTACCAACCAAAAGCACCGGCCTGATTTGGTGGATTGTTAGATATTGAATGATTTAGGAATGATGATTTGTTCTGCTTAAGTTCACTATAACTAAATGATTTTGTACCAAACCTAAATTGATAATAGCTAATTAAGGTAAAAATGCCGAGTTAATGTGTTAATTAGGACAATTCGAGCTATTTAGGGTTGATTACAATTAATTATGTTTAATTAGACTCAATTAGTGTTATTCAGGGATTAATTCGGACTAACTCAGGCTACTTAGGGCTAGTTGTGCTAATTAGAACATATTACAGTTAATTACCCTAATTGGGTTTATTTAGGTTTTGTCTGTGATTTATCAAGACAACCAGGGTTTAATTAGGTTAATCAACGGTGATTAGGGCTGATTAGAGATTAAATTAATAGTAGATTAGGGTTAATCAATTTTAATTAGGCCTCGTACGTGGCCTCCCCGTTACGACTATACGTGCCATGATAGGATAAGGAACATTAATATTTGGAACATTTTGTTTCTGAGCAGAAGAGCCGTTGTCCCCACCCCCCGTTGTATCTCTACAGACGTAGACACCAACCGTGAACCACTCGTTGTTACATAAGGATGAGGTCCATCTTATTGCTGCGGAGGTTTATAGGAGGATCACGACGTATAATCAAGTACAACCACTATGTACGTTTAATTAGTGAACACTATACGATTGTTATCGAGATTAATGCGTCCGTGCCTTTACTTGCAGGGCACTGCTGTTGGACATGATCCAGGACTCGCCAAACCCTAATCAGCCCGTCCCCTCCTTGCACTTTGTATCTCGCTCCTGTGCCCCACCCTTCCTGACTTGTATTCCCCTCCCCTACTCTATTAATGTATCCCGCTCTCGTGCGCTCTAGAATTTTTTATACATTTAATTTTATTGTTGGATTGTGATTATAGGTTTAGGCATTAAAAAAAATAATTTTTTTAAAAAATTAGTTAGACTTTTAGTGACGACTGTATTTCGTCGCTAAAAGTCTAGCAATTTTAAAGGATGAGTTTTTGCAATGGAATTTCCGTCGCTAAAGTTTTAAACAAAAAATATTTAGCGACTAAATTTCCATCGCTAAAAATCTTAAGCAATAAATTATTACAAAAAAATTAAAATACGAAAAATAGAATTAGCGACAGAATTTCCGTCGGTAATTGCGGTTGTTTGTTCGTCGTTGTAGGTAGACTTTAGGCGACGAATTGTAAAAATCCGTCTCAAAACTTTTGGAGACGGGGTTGTAGATAACAAAGTTTAGCGACGGGTGTTTCGTCGCTAAAACGCTCTACCGACGGATTGCGTACTTTTAGCGACGGAAATTTTTGTGGCTAAAATTCTTTTTTCTTGTAGTGGCGGCCTCCCAGGTATGACTGAACGTGCCCTGATAGGAGCGTCCGCACCCCCGCTGCATCTCCACAGATGCAGACAT